>JAWMAR010002142.1:0-36880 GCA_036785375.1 Leucoraja ocellata
AGGGAACGTAAAAAAAAACTGACTGCAAACGTTTTATAGATATGTGAAGAGAAAAATACTAGTTAAAACAAATGTAGGCCCATTGCAGTCAGAAACAGTTGAATTGATCATGGGGGACAAAGACATGGCAGACCAATTGAATAACTACTTGTTTTCTGTCTCCACTAAGGAAGACATTACTGATCTGCCGGAAATAGTCAAATGAGATGGAGGAACTGAGTGAAATCCAGGTTAGCCGGGAAGTGGTGTTAGGTAAATTAAAGTCCGATAAATCCCCAGGGCCAGATAGGCTGCATCTCAGAGTCCTTAAGGAAGTAGCCGCAGAAATTGAGGATGCATTAGTGATCATTTTTGAAAACTCTTTAGGTTCTAGAGTAGTTCCTGAGGATTGTAGGGTAGCTAATGTGACCCCACTTTTTAAAAGGGGATGGAGAGAGAAAACGGGGAATTACAAACCAGTTAGTCTAACATCGGTAGTGGGGAAACTACTAGAGTCAGTTATTAAAGATGGGATAGCAGCACATTTGTAAAGTGGTGAAATCATTGGACAAAGTCAGCATGGATTTATAAAAGGTAAATCAAGTCAGCATGGATTTCTGAAAGGTTGAATGGCTTTCGACAAGGTCTAACATGAGAGAATAGTATACAAACTTAAAGCACACGGTATTGGGCGTTCAGCATTGATGTGGATAGAGAACTGGCTGGCAGACATGAAGCAAAGTGTAGGAGTAAACGGGCCATTTTCACAATGGCAGGCAGTGACTAGTGGGGTACCGCAAGGCTCAGTGCTGGGACCCGAGCCATTTACAATATATAGTAATGATTTGGACGAGGGAATTGTATGCAACATCTCCAAGTTTGCGGATGACGCGAAGCTGGGGGGGCAGTGTTAGCTGTGAAGAGGATGCTAGGAGGGTGCAAGGTGACTTGGATAGGCTGGGTGAGTGGGCAAATGCATGGCAGATGCAGTATAATGTGGATAAATGTGAGGTTATCCACTTTGGTGGCAAAAAGAGGAAAGTAAACTATTACCTGAATGGTGGCTGAATAGGAAAAGGGGAGATGGAACGAGACCTGGGTGTCATGGTACACTAGTCATTGAAAGTAGGCATGCAGGTGCAGCAGGCAGTGAAGAAATCGAATAGTATGTTAGCATTCATAGCGAAAAGGATTCGAGTATAGGAGCAGGGATGTTCTTACTGCAGTTGAACAGGGCCTTGGTGAGACCACACCTGGAGTATTGTATACAGTTTTGGTCTCCTAATCTGAGGAAAGACATTCTTGCCATAGATGGAGTACAGAGAAGGTTCACCAGACTGATTCCTGGGATGTCAGGACTTTCATATGAAGAAGGACTGGATAGACTCGGCTTGTATTCGCTGGAATTTAGAATATTGAGGGGGATATTATAGAATCTTACAAATGTCTTAAGGGGTTGGACAGGCTATATGCAGGAAGATTGTTCCCGATGTTTTGGAAGTCCAGAACAATGGGCCATAGTTTAAGGATAAGGCGGAAATCATTTAGGACCGAGACGAGAAAAACATTTTTCACACAGAGAGTGGTGAATCTCTTGAATTCTCTGCCACAGAAGGTAGTTGAGGCCAGTTCATTGGCTATGTTTAAGAGGGAATTGGGTGTGGCCCTTGTGGCTAAAGGGACCAGGGGGTATGGAGAGAAGGCAGGTACGGGATACTGAGTTGGATGATCAGCCATGATCATATTGAATAAACAAGGGGACATGACTTGAGAATTAAGGGACAGAAGTTTAGGGTAACCTGAGGGGGAACTTCTTTACTCAGAGAGTGGTGGCTGTGTGGAATGAGCTTCCAGTGAAGGTGGTGGAGGCTGGTTCGTTTTTATCATTTAAAAATAAATTTGATAGTAATATGGACGAGAAAGGAATGGAGGGTTATGGTCTGAGCGCAGGTATATGGGACTAGGGGAGATTATGTGTTCGGCACGGACTAGAAGGATCGAGATGGCCTGTTTCCGTGCTGTAATTGTTATATGGTTATATGGTTATACACCCTACATCCGGGCTACTATTTGGGGGTCTGTAGATAACACAATTAGTGTCTTCTTGCCTTTACTATTCCTCAACTCAATCCACATTGACTCTACCTCGTCAATCCCCATGTCTTCCCTCGCAAGGGACTGAATTCCACCCCTCACCAGCAGAGAACAGGACCTCCTCTGCCCACCTATAGGATGTATAACCCTGCATATTAAGTTCCCAGGCCCGACCCTCCTGCAGCCACGTCTCAGTAAACCCCACAATGTCATATCTACCAACCTCTAACTGAGCCTCAAGCTCATCTACTTTACTTCTTATACTTCGCGCATTCATATAGGATATTCCCTAGGACATTGAGGGAAGTTAGTGTAGAAATAGCCGGGGCTGTGACAGAAATATTTCAAATGTCATTAGAAACGGGAATAGTCCCCGAGGATTGGCGTACTGCGCATGTTGTTCCATTGTTTAAAAAGGGTTCAAAGAGTAAACCTAGCAATTATAGACCTGTTAGTTTGACTTCAGTGGTGGGCAAATTAATGGAAAAGATACTTAGAGATAATATATATAAGCATGTAGATAAACAGGGTCTGATTAGGTACAGTCAACATGGGTTTGTGCCTGGAAGGTCATGTTTGGCTAATCTTCTTGAATTTTTGAAGAGGTTACTAGGGAAATTGACGAGGGTAAAGCAGTGGATGTTGTCTATATGGACTTTAGTAAGGCCTTTGACAAGGTTCCTCATGGAAGGTTGGTTAAGAAGGTTCAACTGTTGGGTATAAATGCAGGAATAGCAAGATGGTTTCAACAGTGGCTGAATGGGAGAAGCCAGAGGGTAATGGTGGATGGCTGTTTATCGGGTTGGAGGCAGGTGACTACTGGGGTGCCTCAGGGATCTGTGTTGGGTCCTTTGTTGTTTGTCATGTACATCAATGATCTGGATGAAGGTGTGGTAAATTGGATTAGTAAGTATGCAGATGATACCAAGATATGGGGTGTTGTGGATAATGAAGAGGATTTCCAAAGTCTACAGAGTGATTTAGGCCATTTGGAAAAATGGGCTGAAAGATGGCAGATGGAGTTTAATGCTGATAAATGTGAGGTGCTACACCTTGGCAGGACAGATCAAAATAGGACGTACATGGTAAATGGTAGGGAATTGAAGAATACAGTTGAACAGAGGGATCTGGGTATAACCGTGCATAGTTCCTTAAAGGTGGAATCTCATATATATAGGGTGGTAAAGAAAGCTTTTGGTATGCTAGCCTTTATAAATCAGAGCATTGAGTATAGAAGCTGGGATGTAATGTTAAAATTGTACAAGGCATTGGTGAGACCAAATCTCGAGTATGGTGTACAATTTTGGTCCCCCAATTATAGGAAGGATGTCAACAAAATAGAGAGAGTACAGAGGAGATTTACTAGAATGTTGCCTGGGTTTCAACAACTAAGTTACAGAGATAGGTTGAATAAGTTAGGTCTTTATTCTCTGGAGCGCAGAAGGTTAAGGGGGACCTGATAGAGGTCTTTAAAATGATGAGAGGGATAGACAGAGTTGATGTGGACAAGCTTTTCCCTTTGAGAATAGGGAAGATTCAAACAAGATGACATGACTTCAGAATTAAGGGACAGAAGTTTAGGGGTAATATGAGGGGGAACTTCTTTACGCAGAGAGTGGTGGCGGTGTGGAATGAGCTCCCAGTGGAAGTGGTGGAGGCAGGTTCATTGGTATCATTTAAAAATAAATTGGATAGGCATATGGATGAGAAGGGAATGGAGGGTTATGGTACGAGTGCAGGCAGGTGGGACTAAGGGGAAAAAAATTGTTCGGCATGGACTTGTAGGGCCGAGATGGCCTGTTTCCGTGCTGTAATACTTTTAATTCCTTACGCATCTCACCTTTCACATCAATCCCTATTACACTTGGCCATACTCTCCTATCCCTTTGTGAGCTTTATTTCCCGTTAATTCTGGGGTCTTTAACCATCCCTTTACTCTCTTTCCCTTTAACTCCGGCCTTGACTATCCCATTTGACATCCCCCCCCCCCTTCCCCATTATTCAGTTTAAAACCACCCGTGTAGCAGTGGCAAACCTGCCTGACAGAATGCTGGTCCCATACCTGTTAAGATGCAATCCGTCCCTTTTGTACAGTTCCCCCTTACTCCAAAACAGATCCCAGTGATCTAAGAATCTAAATCCCTGCCCCGTGCACCAGTTCCTCAGCCACACATTCAGGTACCGTATCTCCCTGTTCCTGCTCTCGCCAGCACGAGGAACTGGAATGAAACCGGAGATAACAACCCTGGAGGTCCTGCTTTTCAGCATTTTCCGAGCTCTCTAAAGTCACGCTGCAGAATATTCATCCCCTTCTTTCCGACATCGTTTGTGCCGACATGCACTACCACTTCCGGATGTTCACCTTCGCCCTTGGTGATTTTCTGCACTCTGTCCGTGACATCCTGGAACCTGGCACCAGGAAGGCAGCACACCATCCTCGAATCCCGACAGTTGCCGCAGACACACCTGTCTGTACCTCTCACAATGGAGTCTCCAACTACAATGGCGTTACCTGACGTTGGTCTCTTTGGTTTTGGCTCTACAGCCCCTTTTGCTTCGCAAGCCAGTCCGTCGCTCAGTGTGATAATGTCTTCTGTCCTGACAGCTTCTAAGTGGGTTAACATGTTCACACAAGAGGTACAACACCCGGGGATGTTTGCATTCCATGTTTCCCTCCCTTTCTCACCGTCACCCACCTTCTCTCTTCCAGTACCTTAGGTGTAACATATAAGATTGTTAAGGGCTTGGACACGCTAGAGGCAGGAAACATGTTCCCGATGTTGGGGGAGACCAGAACCAGGAGCCACTGATTAAGAATAAGGAGTAAGCCATTAAGAAGTGAGAAGAAACACTTTTTCACACGAGTGGTGAGTCTGGAATTATCTGCCTCAGAGGGCGGTGGAGGCCAGTTCTCTGGATGCTCCGTACCCCCTGATCCCTTTAGCCACAAGGGCCACATCTAACTCCCTCTTAAATATAGCCAATGAACCGGCCTCAACTACTTTCTGTGGAAGAGAATTCCACAGATTCACCACTCTCCGTGTGAAAAAAAAATCTTCATCTCGGTCCTAAAAGACTCCCCCCTTATCCTTAAACTGTGACCTTTTGTTCTGGACTTCCCCAACATCGAGAACAATCTACTTGCATCTAGCCGGTCCAAACGCTTCAGAATTTTGTAAGTTTCTA
Source organism: Leucoraja ocellata (assembly GCA_036785375.1). Classification (NCBI taxonomy): domain Eukaryota; kingdom Metazoa; phylum Chordata; class Chondrichthyes; order Rajiformes; family Rajidae; genus Leucoraja; species Leucoraja ocellata. Next base: position 5,260 of record JAWMAR010002142.1, read on the forward strand.
TGAGATCCCGCCATCAACCTTCTAAATTCCAGCGAGTACAAGCCGAGTCTATCCAGTCTTTCTTCATGCAGACTCCCCAAGTGGAATCTGACCAGAGCGAGCAACACCGGAAATTGGAGGAACAGCACCTCATATTCCGCTTGGGGAGTCTGCATCCTGGGGGCAGGAACATTGAATTCTCCCAATTTTGTTAGCCCTTGCTGTCTCCTCCCCTTCCCATCTCCCCCTCAGCCCTAGGGATCCTCCTCCTACTTTTTCCTTTCTTCCGTCTGAAGAAGGGCTTCGGCCCAAAGGATTGGCTATTTCCTTCGCTCCATAGATGCTGCTGCACCCGCTGAGTTTTTCCAGCATTTTTATGTACCTTTAATTTTATGGTCGCTGGCCAGCAGGAGGCGACAAAATGAGTGAGTGGTGGGGGGGGGGGGGGGGGGGGGCGGATTTTATTAAAAATGTGTACATAAACACGACGAAATTTAATGAGGCGTGGATACTTGGAATGAAAAGTGAAATCTCTACCGAAATGGAAAATATCTCGGCATTTCTGGGTCGGGTGTTGGCGTAACAACGAATCAAAGGCTGGAAACATTCACACTGCTACTGTTACTGGTGGGCAGTGGGTAGGATCTTACACTATGAATGAAAGTGGAATCTCATGTAGATAGGGTGGTAAAGAAAGCTTTTGGTGTGCTGGCCTTTATAAATCAGAGCATTGAGTATAGAAGTTGGGATGTAATGTTAAAATTGTACAAGGCATTGGTGAGGCCAATTCTGGAGTATGGTGTACAATTTTGGTCGCCTAATTATAGGAAGGATGTCAACAAAATAGAGAGAGTACAGAGGAGATTTACTAGAATGTTGCCTGGGTTTCAGCAACTAAGTTACAGAGAAAGGTTGAACAAGTTAGGGCTTTATTCTTTGGAGCGCAGAAGGTTAAGGGGGGACTTGATAGAGGTTTTTTAAATGATGAGAGGGATTGACAGAGTTGACGTGGAAAAGCGTTTCCCACTGAGAGTAGGGAAGATTCAAACAAGGGGACATGACATGAGAATTAAGGGACTGAAGTTTAGGGGTAACATGAGGAGGAACTTCTTTACTCAGAGAGTGGTCGCTGTGTGGAATGAGCTTCCAGTGAAGGTGGTGGAGGCAGGTTCGTTTTTATCATTTAAAAATAAATTGGATAGTTATATGGATGGGAAGGGAATGGAGGGTTATGGTCTGAGCGCAGGTATATGGGACTAGGGGAGATTATGTGTTCGGCACGGACTAGAAGGGTCGAGATGGCCTGTTTCCGTGCTGAAATTGTTATATGGTTATATGAATGCTATAATTAGGCGAGGTTATAATTACTAGGCATTATAATTGGCTAACATGCTATAACCAATCTACATCACCTCTTGTATAAATGAAATACAAGTAAAGCATTGCAACTACAATAAGTAAATAAAATGTTAAATGCAAATTGCCACATCTAATACTAATGGGGTTAAACATAATCGCCATTTCTAACAGGTGTCTTGCTAACCCGCCCGGTCCTCGTACGGTGAGGAGCCGCCTCATCAACCCTAACCTCCAAAACGTTGAGGGTGCGTTTCTGTGAGCCCGAATGCTATGGGGAGACACCGTGGGGGAAGACCATCGCGGGGCCACCGGTGAGCCGGTTACAAAAGGGGAAGAGGGATGGCCACCTGGACCTGCTGAACCTGAGAGATAACGTTTTAGGTTTAGAGGAACAACTCCAGGACTGTTTGGAGTCTGTAGACTGGGAAATGTCCAATAACGTTTTAGAGGAACAACTCCAGGACTGTTTGGAGACTGTAGACGGGGAAATGTTCAAGGACTCGGCAACTGACTTGAACGAATACGCCACAGCCGTTACAGACTTCATTAAGAAATGTGTGGAGGACTGCATCCCCATCAAAACCTTCCGAGTGTTTCCCAATCAGGAACCTTGGATGAACTTTGAGATCCGCACTCTTCTGAAGACCAGACACAGGGCATTCATGTCTGATGATACAGTGGTCTACAAGAAGTCCAGATACGACCTTGAGTCCATCAAAAAGGCTAAAAGGGACTACTGCTCCAAGCTGGAGGATGAGACAGACGTTCGGCAGCTGTGGCGGAGCCTGAATGCAATCACCTCCTACAAGGCGAAACCAGGAGGCAGCTCGAATATCGGCGAAACATCACTCCCTGAGGAGCTCAATGCGTTTTACGCACGCTTTGATAGGGAGAATACTGATGTGCCTTCCCGATCCCCCATTCGCTGTGATGGTATTTCAGTCTCAGTCACAGAGTCCGACGTCAGGAAATCCTTCAGAGGGGTGAACCCCCGAAAAGCACCTGGACCTGATGGTATATCCGGTCATGTTCTAAAAACCTGTGCGGACCAACTGGCTGGAGTTTTTACGGACATTTTCAACCGCTCAATGCTGAGGTCTGAGGTCCCCACCTGCTTTAAAAGGGCATCAATTATACCAGTGCCCAAGAAGAGTAAGGTGACGTGCCTCTAGGACTACTGACCAGTGGCACTAACGCCTGTGGTGATTAAGTGCTTCGAGAGGTTGATCATGGCGAAAATCAACTCCTACCTCGACAAAAACCTGGACCCACTGCAGTTCGCTTACCGCCACAACAGGTCAACGGTGGATGCGATCTCCCTGGCCCTCCACTCCACTCTGGACCACTTGGACAACAAAAACTCATATGTCAGGCTGTTATTCATCGATTACAGCTCGGCATTTAATACTATCATCCCCTCCAAGCTGGTTACCAAACTCGCAGAACTGGGTCTCTGCGCATCCCTCTGCTATTGGATCATCGACTTCCTCATCCACAGACCACAGTCTGTTCGTATTGGTGGATATGTGTCAGACTCGATAACAATCAGCACGGGAGCACCTCAAGGCTGCGTGCTCAGCCCCCTGCTGTACTCACTCTATACTCATGACTGCGTAGCCGGTCATAGTGCGAACTCCATCAAGTTCGCTGACGACACCACTGTTGTGGGACGTATCACTGATGGGGATGAGTCCGCGTATAGAAGAGAGATTGATCAACTGTCCATATGGTGCCAGCGCAATAACCTGGCCCTCAACACCAGCAAAATCAAGGAACTGATTGTGGACTTTGGAAGGAGTAGGAGGGGGATCCACAGCCCCATTTATATCAACGGGTCGATGGCTGAAAGGGTCAAGAGCTTCAAAATCCTGGGCATGCACATCTCTGAAGATCTTTCCTGGTCCGAGAACACTGATGCAATTATCAAGAAAGCTCATCAGCGCCTCTACTTCCTGAGAAGATTAGGGAGAGTCGGATTGTCAAGGAAGACTCTCTCTAACTTCTACAGGTACACAGTAGAGAGCATGCTGACCGGTTGCATCGTGGCTTGGTTCGGCAACTTGAGCGCCCTGGAGAGGAAGAGACTACAAAAAGTAGTAAACACTGCCCAGTCCATTATCGGCTCTGACCTTCCTTCTATCGAGGGGATTTATCGAAGTCGCTGCATCAAAAAGGTTGGCAGCATCATCAAAGACCCACACCATCCTGGCTACACACTCATCTCCCTGCTACCTTCAGGTAGAAGGTACAGGAGCCTGAAGACTGCAACAACCAGGTTCAGGAACAGCTGCTTCCCCACAGCCATCAGGCTATTAAACCTGGCTAGGCCAAACTCTGAACATTAATAACCCATTATTTGTTATTTGCACTTTATCAGTTTATTTATTCATGTGTTTTGTAGTAAATGCCTGAAGCAAAGCAATAATTTCATTGTCTTCTCAGGGACACATGACAATAAACTTGAACTTGAACTTGAACTAGGTTCTCCAGCCCAGCGCCTGATGTCCCGCCAAACGCGACCTCCGCCGCCCATCACCCAGGATCATTTAAAGCCCCAAGTTTTCAACCCCGCCGTAGTTCAAAAGCGCGTACAGTCCAACCGAGACTCGCGAAAAACGCACTTACAACAAGACCAGCAAGCCACTTAAGCCACTCATTCGAGGCAAAGTAGTCCGTCTACAGACAGACAAGGGACATGCCAAACTGGGGTACATTTATGGCCCCGCAAAGGAACCACGATCCTACCTGGTTGATATCGGTGGCACCATTAGGCGCAATCGTCAACACCTCCTTCCTGTGAAGGAACGGCATCCAGCGCTCCAGGGTCCTGATGCACCTCCGCTCAACTTTAACCTGATCGCTGTTCCAGCCGTTCCAGTACCTGCAGCTTCTAGTCCTGTCCACTCCCCGCGTCGGTCTCTCCGTAAAGAGCTCAGACTTACACAGGTTGAAACACAAGCATCTTTATTGTTCAGGTCATTAACTTCTATGCAGGTCATTACACATTCACATTGCTACTGTTACCGGTGGGCAGTGGGTAGGATCTTACACTATGAATGCTATAATTAGGCGGGGTTATAATTACTAGGCATTCTAATTGGCTAACATGCTTGTGCCAATCTACACGGATCTTTTCAATTTCTTGTGAAATATTGGTAGCAAGGTCAGTGATATTAGAGGATTCATCAGGGATTATAGGCGCAACACTCTCAATTTATTATAGCACAGGTGCCTCATTGTTAATCATTGCAGGTAAAAGCAAACAGGAACTGGATGTCTTTATGCAGGGGTATGGAGAAAAAGGCTGAACATAGGTCAATTAATGGAAAGTTGTCGGCTTTTGCCGTTATAGATGACAGAATAATATTGGTGTCGGGTACTAAAGGAGCAATAGGAATCACTATTTTAAATAGCTCTCAGGTCTTAGACAACACACCATTCATTACATCTTCCCACTTTCGGGATTGGCAGCAATGACAATAACATATATTATTATTATTATTATTATTATTATTATTATTATTATTTAGTTTGAGGAAGTTGTGGGCCATCCAACACTTTATATCCTCGAGGCAGCGGATAAGACTGAGCAGATTTGATTGTTTTTTGTGCTTCAGGGGGAGATAGAGTTGTGTATCATCTGCATAGCAATGGAAGGAAATGCCGTGCCTTTGAATAACTTGGCCTAAGGGCAGCATATACAGGGTGAAGAGAATGGGGCCAAGGATGGAACCTTGTGGAACCCCACAGCAGAGGCTAGCTGGGGAGGAGAAAGTGTTGCCTATGTTAGTGAAGAAACTCCTACCTATGAGGTAGGAGATGAACCAGCTCAGGGCAGTGCCATCAATACCAACCCCGTACCATCAATGTGCCATCAATGACAACCCCGTGTGGTCGACAGTATCAAATGTGTCATATGCTCCAGGCCTGTGTCATATGCTCCAGGCCTGTGTCATATGCTCCAGGCCTGTGTCATTGGTTCTAGGCCTGTGTATAGCTGTGGTGTAGGCTTCGGACCTAAATTCTGGGCTTTGGCCTCAATTCTGGGCCACAAGACTGTATTATAGGCTCTGAGGGCTGTCTGATCTCCCCCTCCATCAGGCTATCAGCAGAGCAGGGACCCCCCACCCCCACCCCCGTCTCACTCTCCCCTCCCCCTCACTCTCTCCCCACTCTTTCTCTCTCCACCCCTATCTCTCCTCCTCTTTCTCTCCCCCCCTCTCTCTCTACCCCCTCTCTCTCTCCCCTCTCTCTCTTCCCCTCTCACTACCCATCCTTCTCTCTCCCTCTCTCTCTCTCCCCCCTCTCTCTCTCTCCCTCTGTGGCCCCTAGTTCTGGACTCCCCCAACATTGGGAACTTGTTTCCTGTCTCTAGCATGTCCAATCCCTTAATAATCTTATATGTTTCAATAAAATCACCTCTCATCCTTCTAAACCCCAGAGTATGGATGAGAAGGGAATGGAGGGTTATGGTACGAGTGCAGGCAGGTGGGACTAAGGGGAAAAAAATTTGTTCGGCACGGACTTGTAGGGCCGAGATGGCCTGTTTCCGTGCTGTAATTGTTATATGGTTATATGGTTATATGCAAGCGCTATGTAATTGTTATATGGTTATATGGTTATATGCAAGCCCAGCCAATCCATTCCCTCAGCATATGACAGTCCCGCCATCCTGGAATTAATAATAATACTATAATAATAATAATAATAATAATATATTTTATTGTTATTGCACATAAGCACAACGAGATTTGGTGTGCAGCTTCCAACCGATGTGAAAACATAAATAACTTAATAAAATGTTGATTTAGGTATGGATATCCCCGAGAACATGGATAGTAAAATGAACAGTCAAAAACTGTTCAACAGACTAAAGTGCATATGTGTCTGTGTGACGTGACCATCCGAGGGAGACAGTCCATGGGGGTGGGGGGCACTCAGCAGGGCCGGTTCAGAGCCGCTATAGCTCTGGAATGAAGCTGTTCCTGAGTCTGGAGGTTCGAGCGTAGAAGGCCTTGTAACGTCTGCCGGAGGGAAGCAGTTTGAACAGACCATTACAAAGGGTGTGAGGAGTCTTTATGGATGCTGACAGCCTTCCTGAGGCACCGTGTGTGGTAGATGCCCTCCAAGGCTGGTAGCTGTGTCCCAATAGTCCACTGCGCTCTGTGGACGACGCCACTGAAGAGCTCTCCTCTCCGCCTCCGTGCAGCTGAGATACCACACAGAGATGCCATAACGATAACATGCTCTCTATGTGCAAGCGGGTAGAAAGGTTGTCAGCAGCTGTTGGGGCAGACCAGTCTTTTTTAAATGTTCTCAGTCGTTGGACTGGACAGATAGTTGTATATGGATGACTTGCTCAATAGACACACAGTGCTGGAGTAACTCAATGGGTCAGGCAGCATCTGTGGAGAATATGGGTAGGTAACATTTCACACAATGCTGGACTAACTCAGCAGGTCAGGCTGTATCTGTGGAGAACATGGATAGGTGACATTTCACAGAGTGCTAGTGTAACTCAGCGGGCCCAGGCAGCATCTGTGTGAGAACATGAATAGGTGACGTTTCACAGAGTGCTGGAGTAACTCAGCGGGCCAGGCAGCATTGTGGAGAACATGAATAGGTGACGTTTCACAGAGTGCTGGAGTAACTCAGCGGGTCAGGCATCATCTGTAGAGAACAATGGGTAGGGTGACGTTTCAGAGTGCTGGTGTAACTCAGCGGGTCAGGCAGCATCTGTGGTCAATGTGGATAGACGATGTTTCAGGTCTGAAGAAGGGTCGTGACCCAAAAAAATGTCCCCTCTCCATGTTCTCCACAACAGACACAAAATACTGAGTAACTCAGCAGGACAGGCAGCATCTCTGGAGAGAAGGAACCTTTGGACTGAGAGTCACAGGAGATAAGTGTAAGGTATTACTCCAGCACTCTATTATCAGAATGTTGTCAGGTTAGGAAAATGGGGAAGTACAACGAGACCTGGGTGTCCTTGTAATCAGTCACTGGGAGTAAGCACGCAGGAAACAGCAGGCACTGAAGAAAGCTAATGGCATGTTGGCCTTCATAACGAGAGGAGTTTGTGTTTAGAAGCAAGGAGGTCCTACTGCAGTTGTACACAGCCCTAGTGACATCACACCTAGAAAAGTGTGTGCAGTTTTCGGTCCTAATTTGAGGAAGGACATTCTTGCTATTGAGGGAGTGCAGTCGTAGGTTCACGAGGTTAATTCCTGGGATGGCGGGACTGACTTATGTTGAAAGAATGGTATCGACTGGGTTTATATTCACTGGAATTCAAATGATGAGAGGGAATCTTATAGAAGCATATACAATTAGAGGGATTGGACAGGTAGATGCAGGAAACATATAACCATATAACAATTTCAGCAATGGAAACAGGCCATCTCGACCCTTCAGGGTCCGTGCCGAACACATAATCTCTCCCCTAGTCCCATATACCTGCGCTCAGACCATAACCCTCCATTCCCTTCCCATCCATATAACTATCCAATTTATTTTTAAATGATAAAAACGAACCTGCCTCCACCAACCTTCACTGGAAGCTCATTCCACACAGCTAACCACTCTCTGAGGTAAGGAAGTTCCCCCCTCATGTTACCCCTAAACTTCAGTCCCTTAATTCTCTATGTCATGTCCCCTTGTTTGAATCTTCCCTACTCTCAGTGGGAAAAGCTTTTCCACGTCAACTCTGTCTATCCCTCTCATCATTTTTAAAAACCTCTATCAAGTCCCCCCTTAACCTTCTGCGCTCCAAAGAATAAAGCCCTAACTTGTTCAACCTTTCTCTGTAACTTAGTTGCTGAAACCCAGGCAACATTCTAGTAAATCTCCTCTGTACTCTCTCTATTTTGTTGACATTTTGTTCCCCATGTGGGGGAGTACAGAACTGTTAAGGTTAATTTCCTAAAACAGACAACTCACCAATAAGTTAGATCAACCAACACAAGCTTTACTGATCATTTTAGGCCGGCGAGAGTGCCAGGGGATACAAAGTCAAGTATGAAACACATATTTAACCCTCCTGGACCATCACTCTGATGAACAACGACATACAGCATCTTTTTTTATAGTATTTTGGAAATGTAGTCACACTGTTTATATCGAGTTGAAGCAATGACGTTTAACACACGAATCACAGAGTATATCCAATTCAAAGCATTCTTGTCACTAACACAATACTTCTCATGCTATGGTTATATCGATCACAAACTTTAGTTACAAACCCCCAAACAACAGGAACTTAGTCAAAGGTCTATCATCTGCAGTACCTTCTTAAACAATGTAAAGATCTTTATCAATTACCCACAGAAGTTCCTGTTTACAGAGACCTCAACTCCAAAGGAAACACATCCTCCTCTCAAGGCTTCTGTTTGCTTGAAGCAGCATTGAATGCAGTTTGAATGCTGGCCTCCAATTTCCTGATCACCCAGCTCAAATGCACTTCGTTGTCTCTCTGTACTGTACACTGACAATGACATTAAAATTGAATCTGAATCTGAATCTGATCTGAATCATCTACAGCACAGAATTACAAAGCTTCAGAACCCCAAAACCAAAATAAGTCAAATTAATCTTTAATTAATAAAATACCTTACGTTATAATTGAAATTATATAACTAGGATATTATCAGAACCAGGGGCCACCGTTTAAGAATAACGGCTAGGTCGTATAGGACTGAGATGCAGGAAAACTTTTTCAACCAGAGAGTTGTGAATCTGTGGAATTCCCTGCCACAGGAGGCAGTGGAGGCCAAGTCACTGGATGTTTTTAAGAGAGAGGTCGTTCAGTTCACATTTACTGTTACATGTGACAATTGAGGTACAGTGATATTTGAGTTCCCATACAACCATACTAAGTAAAAAGCAACAAGACACACAGCCACACAAAATACCATTTAAACAGAAACATCCACCACGGTGGAATCCACATTCCTCACTATGATGGAAGGTAATAAAGTTCAATCACCTTCCTGGTTTGTTCACCTCGTGGTCGGGGCTGTTGAACCCTCCGCAGTCGCAGCTGCCGACGGTCCCGATGTCCGAGAGCTCTCTCGCGTCGGGACGATGGAAACTCCGGGGTCGGGAAGGATTGGAACACTCCGCAGCATGGAGCTCCCGAGTCGGCCTCTTCTTACCGGAGACCGCGGGCTTCACGATGTTAAAGTCCACAGGCCCCGAGGGTTGGAGCTCCTCACTGGCGATCCTCCGCAAAGGAGAAAAATCGCATCTCTCCGTCGAGGTAAGTGTCTGAAAAAAGTTTCCCACAATTCCCTCCCCCCCCCTCCCCCCCCCCCCCCCCCCCCCCATGTAAAACAAACCTCGAAACACTAAAACATACTTTTAAAACATACTTAAAATACTGGAAGCGGTGACTCCAGATTAATCCTTACGTCTTTCGCCAGCGAGAAGATGACAGAGGAATGACGAAGAGATGGCCCACGAGGGAGGAGGGTTGTCCGTTGAATTTCATGTCATTGGGCTGTAGCTATGAGATGCTGTTCCTCCAGTTTACGTATCACCTCACTCTGGCAATGGAGGAGGCCCAGGACAGAAAGATCAGTGTGGGAATGGGAAGGGGAGTTAAAATGGTTGGCAACCGGAGATCCAGCAGGCCTTGGCGGACCCGAGCGCAAGTGTAGGGTAAAATGCACATCTAGTCTAGACACAAGGAACAGCAGATGCTGGTTTACATAAAAAGGGTAATGTAATTTAGGGGTAATATGAGGGGGAACTTCTTTACGCAGAGAGTGGTGGCGGTGTGGAATGAGCTCCCAGTGGAAGTGGAGGAGGCAGGTTCATTGGTATTGGTTCATTGGATAGGCATATGGATGAGAAGGGAATGAGGTTTATGGTACGAGTGCAGGCAGGTGGGACTAAGGGGAAAAAAATGTGTTCGGCAATGGACTTGTAGGGCCGAGATGGCCTGTTTCCGTGCTGTAATTGTTATATGGTTATATGGTTATAAAAAGAGACCCAATCTCCTGGAGTAACAGTGCTGGACTAACTCAGCGGGTCAGGCAGCATCTGTGGGGAACATGGATAGGTGACGTTTTACAGAGTGCTGGTGTAACTCAGCGGGTCAAACAGCATCTGTGGGGAACATGGATAGGTGACGTTTCACAGAGTGCTGGAGTAACTCAGCGGGTCAGACAGCATCTGTGGGGAACATGGATAGGTGACATTTTGGGTCAGGACCCTTCTCCAGACTGACACTATGTCAACAGATGAGGGGGTGATCGGCAGATGAGTGAAGTAAGTGACAGAGGCGAGGGAAAATAAGGAGATAAAAGAATGTGAGATAAGGAGAGAGGAATATATACGTGCAGCTTTAAGGACATTGGTCAGGTAGCATTTGGAGTATTGCATACAGTTCTGGTCACTCCATTACAGGACTGATGTGGAGGCTTTGGGGAAGGTGCTGCTAGTTTACAAAAAAGGACACGAAATGCTGGAGTAACTCAGCGGGACAGGCAGCATCTCTGGAGAGAAGGACTGGATGACATTTCGGGTTGAGACTGAGGAGGGTCTCGACCAGAAATGTTACCCATTGCTTCCAGCATTTTGTGTTTACCTAAACAGCGCCTATCCACGTGCGATGTGCCAGCAGGCTGGAGAAGCGGGCAAAGGCTTTGCCACAGAGCGGGCAGGGTGAAGGGGCGCTGGCCCGGTGTGGACTCGCCGGTGCTCCAGCAGGTGGTCAAAGGCGGGTGAAGCCCCTTACCACAGGATGGTAGGGGAAGGGACGCTCACCGCTGTGGGTACACCGGTGCTGCCACAGGATGGACATGCGGGTGAAACCCTTGCCACACTCAGCGCACACAAAAGGTCACTCTCTGGTGTGTATCCGCTGGTGCTTGCTCCCGCAGCTTGGTGGACTGGGTGAAGCCCTTGCCGCACTGGGGTACAGATGTAGGGGCGTTCGCCTGTGTGGGTGTGCTGGTGCTCCAGCAGCCTGGTGGAGTTGGTGAAGCCCTTGCCGCACTGAGCGCAGGGTGTAGGGACGCTCGCCGGTGTGGGTGCGCTGGTGGGAAAGGGAGATAGGTGGAGCAGGTGAAACATTTGCCGCATTGGGCACAGGTGTAGGGGCGCTCGCCGGTGTGGGTGCGCTGGTGGGGCCATCAGGGCAGTCGGAGCGGGAGAAGCCCTTGCCGCACTGGGTGCAGGTGTAGGGGCACTCGCCAGTGTGTGTGCGCTGGTGCTCCAACAGGCTGTTGGAGCGGGTGAAGCCCTTGCCGCAGTCGCTGCAGGTGTAGGGCAACCTCCCCGGTGTGCAGGCGCCTGTGCTTATTCAGTTGCGTGGACGACTTGAAGCCTTTACCGCATTCGGAGCAGGTGAAGGGACGTTCACTGCTATGCACCCGCCGGTGCCCGCCATAGCACCGACAACTGGGCAAAGCTCCTGCCGCAGGTGGGGCAGCCATAGGGCTTCTCGCCCGTGTGCACCCGCCGGTGCGTCTTCAGGAACTGCGATCTCTTGAAGCTCTTGCCGCAGTCGGAGCAGGTGAAGGGCCTCTCGCTGGAGTGCACGCGGTTGTGCCGCAGCAGGTTGTCGTAGCTGGCGAAGTTCTTGCCCGCACTCTGAGCAGTCAAATGGGCGTTCTCGCCCGTGTACAACCCGCCGGTGGATCTCCAGCTTGCTCGGGTACTGCCAGGCCTTGCCACACACGTCGCACTCATAACGCTTCTCCTTGTTGTGCCCCCGCCATGCGGTCCTCCACTGAAGCTCAGCCCCTCGAATCTCAGCGCACACACCGAGCAGATGGGTGGGTGGTGGGGCTCACGGCACCCTGGCCGTCCTCAATGCCACTCACATCCCCGTCTCTCCGTCCACAGCAACAGCTCATAAACCCTGCAGGAGGGGACCAAGTTGGCAGACAGAACATTACTAACGCGTGCTTGAAGAGAGGGGGAAGTGGGTGAGGGGGGAAGTGGGGTGGGGGGGCGCGAGTGGTGTGGTGTTGGGCGGGGGGGGGGGGGAGGGTGGGGGAAGGATGGGGAGGGGGTGAGTGGGGAGTAGGTTGCTCCAACATGCTGGTCCACACTGGCGAGCAGCTGCTTCCACTGTGGCGACCGTTTCAAGAGCGCATAGGGTGCTGCGGAGCACCAGCAGATACGCACCGGAGAGAGACCCTTTGTGTGCGCTGAGTGTGGCAAGCGTTTCAGCCGCATGCCCAGCCTGTGGCAGCACTGGCGTAGCCACAGCGGTGAGCATCCCTTCCCCTGCCATCCTGTGGTAAGGGCTTCACCCGCGTTGACCACCTGCTGGAGCATCGGCGAGTCCACACCGGCCAGCGCCCCTTCACTTGTCCGCTCTGTGGCAAGGCCTTTGCCCACTCCTCCGGCCTCCTGGCACACCACGAGGTGGATAGGTACTGTTTTAGGTAGACACAAAATGCTGGAAGGAATGGGGAACATTTCGGGTCGAGACCCTTCTTCAGTCTCAACCCGAAATGTCACCCATTCCTACTCTCCAGAGATGCTGCCTGTCCCGCTGAGTTACTCCAACATTTTGTGTCCTTTTTGTGAACCAGTATCTGCAGTTCCTTGTTTTTAAAACAATCTCTGCACCTTCTCCAAAGCCTCCGCATCGTCCTGTAATGGAGTGACCAGAACTATATGCAATCCTCCAAATACACCACTTATCTGCCGTTTCACCCCCTCATCTGTTAACATGGTGTCAGTCTGAAGAAGGGTCCCGACCCAATATGTCACCTATCCATGTTCTCCACAACTGCCTGACCCTCCGAGTTACTGCAGCACTTTGTGTAGTCACAGAGTGATGCAGTGTGGAAACAGGCCCTTCGACCCAACTTGACCACACTGACCAACATGTTCCAGCTACACTAGTCCCATCTGCCTGCATTTGGTCCATATCCTCCAAACTTGTCCTATCCATGTACCTGTTTAACTGTTTCTTAAACATTGGGATAGTCCCAGCCTCAACTACCTCGTCCGGCAGCTTTCCCCTATATCCCTTGTTTCCGTTAGCCCTAAGAGCTAAATCTAACTCTCTCTTGAAAATATCCAGTGAATTGGCCTCCACTGCCTTCTGTGGCAGACAATTCCACAGATTCACAACACTCTGCGTGAAAAAGGTTTTCCCCCCATCTCAGTCCTAAATGGCTTACCCCTTATTCTTAAACTGTGGTCCATGGTTCTGGACTCCCCCAACATTTTGAACAGGTTTCCTGCATCTAGCCTGTCCAAACCCTTAATATTTTTTACATGTTTCTATAAGATATCCTCTCATCCGAAATTCCAGTGAATAGAAGCTGAGTCGACCCCATTCTTTCATCATATGTCAGTCCCGCTGATGAAGCCGAATTTTAGTTAAAAATATAAGAAGATATTAAATTGGCTTCTGGGCTAGCTTACGCCTTAGGTTGTGGGTGTGTGGGATAATAAATCCTATAACATTGGAGAAGCTAGAGATATCTTTGAAGTAAGATGCCATAAACCAAATGACCAATGTTTATGGGGAAGAGGCAATAAAGCAGATGGCCTATGTTTATGAGGGACCAAGTGACAAAGAAGAACCAGGGAAGTGGAGATAAAATGGCCTATGTTTGTGGGGGAGGAAGTGATAGAAGAAGAGAGACATAGTTGGTCACATCTTTGAAGCAAGAGGCAATAAAGCAAATGGCCAATGTTTTTAGTATATCTTGTACCATGTAAACAAAAGGCCTTTGATGTGATGCAATCTGTGGAAACCTTTTCCTGTACCTCTGACATGATTAATGTCTGTGGAATGTGCTAAGGGGACAAAAAAAACTATTTAAGGCAATGTAATTCTGTTGTTCAGGGAAGGTGGCTGAGCACAGTCAAGTGTCTGTGTTGGTCACTTGACTGGAATTCTCGCTCCCTTCCATCGGCCGATGTTAAGTAAAGTTTTGAACTGGTCTACCAAACAGTTTGTGTGGTGTCTGTTTATTAAGAAATGAACCTGGTTTAGTAGTTAAGATAAGTAACATTTTCATTGGCGTAGTTATGCAGGCCTCGCTGGCACCACATCAACAGCTGACTGTGCAAGAGGTTGCAGAGGTTGCCGGGATTGGAAGGGAGATCACTGAGCTCTATCGGCCCCCTTGTAAGACCGACTCCCAAGAAACTCCCGGGAACATCTGTGATCCTTCATCAGACATTGAATTGGTTCCCTGCCGAGGTTCTTAGCAACAGACACAGGTAAGACCAGTTGGGCTTTATATGGTTTTTTAAGAAGGGATATTGTGTATGTATTTTTAAGACAGCATTGTGCATGTATTTTTAAGAAGGGCTTGTGTATATTGTTAAGAAGGACTTGAGCGGTTCCTCTCTCTCTCTGTCTATCTCTCTTTGTTTTCTCTTTTTCTCTCTCTACTAAGGGCTCATCGGCCTCGTTGAGACATCCGTGATTTGTCGGGTTGAGATACGGGGGTTGAGGTGTGCGTCTGGCTTATTGAGACATCCGAAGCGTTGTCCGATTGAGAAATAAGTGGCGTTGTATATTAAAGAATTAAGAAGTCTGCCGGGTTGAGAAACGGGGGTCCCGGTTAGCGGGTCTGCTTCGTTGAGACACCTGGGGCTTATTTAAGGGATAAGACGTCTGCCAAGTTGAGAAACGGGGGTCTCGGTTAGCGAGTCGGCCTCGTTGATATATTTGGAACGATTCGGAATTAAGAAGTCTGTTTTTTCTCTCTCTCTCTCTCTTTCTATCTATCTATGGGGAATGCTATGGATACCGGTCCAATATATGTGTTATTTGAATCCTAAGTATAATAAGAAATTTAGAATGTTAAGTTACAAGTTGACCAAATGGTTGGGGGATGAAGCCTGGCCAGTAGGGGGCACATGGAATGTTGAGACAATTAAATAAGCAGAGGTGTTGATATGGGAAAGGAAGACAGGAAAGAAATGGAAGAAAGGAATTACAACATGGAAATCAGGAACAGAGGAGAAGCAAGAGGAGAGTAGAGTTCGAAGTTGGATGGATATTGCATGTAAGAAGGGGATAGAGTAGGTATGTTACAAAACCTACCTGAATCGTCAATGAGAATCTGCCCCCAGGCCGTGTGCGTGATTTTGGCGCTGTTTAGAGGGGGCAGGTTTAAAACGCGATTTTTACTAGGCTGTTGCAATCGAAAATGTTCAGCCTAGTAAATCATTAACGGAAAATCGCTGAAAGACCCCGTCGCAAAAGGTATTATTAGTTTTTATGGCCTTGTAAAATAGTTATAGTAGTTTAAAAATCACTCTCTAAACCCGTGACCTCTCGCAGCCCCAGGGTTTTATAAAGCAAACAATTAAAGGTATGTACCTTATTTTTACATTAAAAGGGGCTTCTTAAGAACCCTGTATATAAAGTTTTCTATAGCGAGTAGCTCATTTTGGGCTTTTTATATCCCGCAGTATTTTTCTGGGCATTTGAGGGCACAAATCCAGCGCAATGTGAACGTTCTAAACCAGCGCGTTCACAGGAACCCACTAGAAAGCCGATTTAAAATAGACTTTAATTTACAGCAATTGAACACTAAATTCCTTCCATTTGGCCTATAAATTGATGTAAATGAGATTTAAAAATCATGTTTTATTGTGAATTATTTGTGAATATTATTTGGATACTTAGGCTATTTAAAAATGTTAATCATTTATTAAGAAATGGATAGATGTTTAGATCTAGTAATTGAAGTTTGAAATTAGCTACAATTGGGTAACTAACTAATTATATGCTTTAATTTCAGGTCATCCAAGTAAGATTATTTTATATTTGTTTCAGAATGCTTCAATCTATGATAACTGAAAATGTCATTCAGTTCTCTTAATTTTTAAGAAGGTTATGGGCTTTTGACTGTCCATGATCACAGCTTTTTTGTTATGTCCATAGAAAATCAATAGGGAACAAGATGCTAATTTCCGAGTATGAAAATATTCAAGTGTCTGTGTTGGTCACTTGACTGGAATCCTCGCTCCCTTCCATCGGCCGATGTTAAGTAAAGTTTTGAACTGGTCTACCAACAGTTTGTGTGGTGTCTGTTTATTAAGAAGCGAACCTGGTTTAGTAGTTAAGATAAGTAACATTTTCACCGCCATCCCGAGAATTAACCTGGTGAACCCATGCTGCATTCCCTCAATACCAAGAATGTCCTTCCACAAATTAGGAGACCAAAACTGCACACAATACTCCAGGAGTGGTCTCACCAGGGCCCTGTACAACTGCAGTAGGAGCTCCTTGGTCCTAAACTTCTCATCTATCTATGAAGGCCAACATGCCATTAGCTTTCTTCACTGCCTGTTGTACCTTCATGCTTACTTTCTGTGACTGATGTACAAGGACACCCAAGACTTGTTGATTTTCCTAACCTGACACCATTCAGCTAATACAGGTTGCTGGACTGCTCTAATTTTGCCCACTAATCTCCTTTGAGGGACCTTATAAAAGGCTTTCTGAAAGTCCTGGTACACGCCATCCACTGGCTCTCCCTTGTCTATTTCCCTAGTTACATCCTCAAAAAAATCCAAAAGATTAGTCAAGCATGATTTCCCCTTCGTAAATCCATCCTGTTACTGCTATCTAAATGTGCCGCTATTTCATATTTATAATTGACTCCAGTATCTTCCCCACCACCGAAGTCAGGCGAACTGGTCTATAATTCCCTGTTTTCTCTCTCCCACCTTTCATAAAATGTGGGATAACATTAGCTACCCTCCAATCCACAGGAACTGATCCTGAATCTATAGAACATTGGAAAATGATCACCAATGCGTCCACGATTTCTCGAGCCACTCCCTTAAGTACCCTGGGATGCAGACCATCAGACCCTGGGGATTTATCAGCCTTTAGTCCCATCAGTTTACCCAACACCATTTCCTGCCTAATGTGGATTTCCTTCAGTTCCACTGTCACCCAGATCCTAATGCCACTTGTACATCAGGAAGATTGTGTGTGTCCTCCTTAGTAAAGACGGACCCAAAGTACCTGTTCAACTCATCTGCCATTTCCTTGCTCCCCATAATAAATTCACCTGTTGCAGTCTTCAAGGTCCAACTTTGGTCTGAACTAATTTTTTCCTCTTCACATACCAAAAGAAGCTTTTACTATCATCTTTTATATTCTTGGTAGACAAAAATGCTGGAGAAACTCAGCGGGTGAGGCAGCATCTGTGGAGCGAAGGAAACAGGCAACGTTTCGGGCCGAAACCCTTCTTCAGACTGATATTATAATATCAATCCTTTATATATAAATCCTTTATAAGAATCCTTTATATAATTGGCTTGCTTACCTTTGTACCTCATCTTTCTCCCTGTATTGCCTTTTTAGTTATTTTCTGTTGCTCTTTAAAAGTTCCCTAATCCCCTGGTTTCCCGCTCATCTTTGCTATGTTATACTTCTTCTCTTTTATTTTTATACTGTCCTTGACTGCCCTTGTCAGCCACAGTCGCCTCTTATAACCATATAACCATATAACAATTACAGCAAGGTAACAGGCCATCTCGGCCCTACAAGTCCATGCCGAACAATTTTTTTTCCCCTTAGTCCCACCTGCCTGCACTCATACCATAACCCTCCATTCCCTTCTCATCCATATGCCTATCCAATTTATTTTTAAATGATACCAATGAACCTACCTCCACCACTTCCACTGGGAGCTCATTCCACACCGCCACCACTCTCTGCGTAAAGAAGTTCCCCCTCATATTACCCCTAAACTTCTGTCCCTTAATTCTGAAGTCATGTCCTCTTGTTTGAATCTTCCCTATTCTCAAAGGGAAAAGCTTGTACACATCAACTCTGTCTATCCCTCTCATCATTTTAAAGACCTCTATCAGGTCCCCCTTAACCTTCTGCGCTCCAGAGAATAAAGACCTAACTTATTCAACCTATCTCTGTAACTTAGTTGTTGAAACCCAGGCAACATTCTAGTAAATCTCCTCTGTACTCTCTCTATTTTGTTGACATCCTTCCTATAATTGGGCGACCAAAATTGTACACCATACTCCAGATTTGGTCTCACCAATGCCTTGTACAATTTTAACATTACATCCCAGCTTCTATACTCAATGCTCTGATTTATAAAGGCTAGCATATCAAAAGCTTTCTTTACCACCCTATCTATATGAGATTCCACCTTCAAGGAACTATGCACGGTTATACCCAGATCCCTCTGTTCAACTGTATTCTTCAATTCCCTACCATTTACCATGTACGTCCTATTTTGATTTGTCCTGCCAAGGTGTAGCACCTCACATTTATCAGCATTAAACTCCATCTGCCATCTTTCAGCCCATTTTTCCAAATGGCCTAAATCACTCTGTAGACTTTGGAAAGGACTTAATCCCCTTAGAATCTTTCTTCCTCTTTGGAATGAGCGGATCCTGCACCTTCTGTATTATTCCCAAAAATACCTGCCATTGTTGTTCCCTGCTGGGGTATCTTTCCAGTCAACTTTGGCCAGTTCCTCCCTCATGGCTAATACTGACGCCTCCGATTTTCCCTTCTCCCTCGCAGTGCCGGATTTACCTGCAGAATGTCCAAACGGAAGCCTAGGGCCTCAAAATCTAGGGGGCTTCTGGCCACGGTGTATAATATTTTTGACACTCTCATATGCCTTTCTTACGTATGCTGTCACAATGCACTGTAGTCTCCAAACAACCCTTCAGTAATTTTCCTTGCCCTCCATTTCAGAATAATACTGTTTTAAGCTGATAACTTGACACTAGCACTGGCAATAAACAAATCTTAAAAACGCACAACTTTCTAGCCTCTTATCTCACTGGCCACGCTCGGCTGCACAATCTGGTAGCACCGTGGTCCGGCAAGCTTTCACACGTGCTCCAGTAAGCAGCGATGACGGGTGCAGGGAACATCTTTGGATACTTGCAGGTTTCAAAAGTCAAAACTCATTGCAAGTAGGAAAGTGGAAAGATATTTGATCTGGTATTTTGTTGGTTCACATGCTTGATCAATAGTGTTTTATCATTAATGTTTTACTTTTATTAATGTTCAGTGTTTTCTGAGTCATTCGTAACTGTCACTTTATGTCATGTTGTTACTTGTGGGCGGAGCACCAAGGCAAATTTCCGGTATGTGAATACTTGGCCAATAAACTTACTTACTTATATTTGAACTAGGAAGTTGGCAAGGGGCAATGCTAGGGGTAGAGCTGATAATTGTTGCTAGAAACCTATTGTGTAGTGCTGTTGCTGCCACTGTCGGGTTAGTAATATATCTAAGCTTATTAGATAGGTAGAGCTTATTAGTTAGATAAGCTTATTGGTTAGATAGAGCTCTAGGGGCTAGTATTGTCAAGGGATATGGGGAGAAGGCAGGCACGGGTTATTGATAGGGGACGATCAGCCATGATCACAATGAATGACGGTGCTGGCTCGAAGGGCCGAATGGCCTCCTCCTGCACCTAGTTTCTCTGTTTCTATTTGTAGCATCTTTGTTAACGATAGGAAAAAGCATACTCGTTTTGTAAACGGTTTTTGGAAGCAGATTTGATTCAGTTTTTGCAATATAATTGTCAATAAAGAACAATTCTTTAAGAAA
Source organism: Leucoraja ocellata (assembly GCA_036785375.1). Lineage (NCBI taxonomy): Eukaryota > Metazoa > Chordata > Chondrichthyes > Rajiformes > Rajidae > Leucoraja > Leucoraja ocellata. Next base: position 25,142 of record JAWMAR010002142.1, read on the forward strand.
TATTTCCCATTAGGCGTATAATTCTTTTATAACTATTGGGGATTGGGAAGGGCCTCACAAGTGGAATAGCCCAGAGCCTCCCACTCAAATAATAGATTAAAACTGATGGTATTATGTAGCAATGTTACAAAATTTTGAGATTTTAAAAATCAAGCCTGCAATTTATCCCATTAGATAAAGCATAAAAAGTTTAATTTGACACCTAATTCACTTTCATATTCACTTTCATATCTCCAGTATTAAAAGAGCAATGGCCATTTTCATACTCGGAAATTAGCATCTTGCTTTTCCATTCACTTAACATCAAGGACAGTCAAAAGCCCATAACTTTTTCAAAAATTAAGAGAACTGAAAGAAATGTTCAGTTATTATAGATTGAAGCATTCTGAAACAAATATGAAACAATCCTACTTGGATGACCTGAAATTAAAGCATATAAGAGTACAGAGAAAGTTCACCAGACTGATTCCTGTGATGTCAGGACTTTCATATGAAGAAAGACTGGATAGACTTGGCTTATATTTACTAGAATTTAGAAGATTGAGGGGGGATCTTAGAGAAATATACAAAATTCTTAAGGGGTTGGACAGACTAGATGCTGGAAGATTGTTCCCGATGTTCGGGAAGCCCAGAACAAGGGGTCACAGTTTAAGGATAAGGGGGAAATATTTTAGGACCGAGATGAGAAAAACATTTTTCACACAGAGAGTGGTGAATCTGTGGAATTCTCTGCCACAGAAGGTAGTTGAGGCCAGTTCATTTGCTATATTTAAGAGGGATTAGATGTGGCCCTTGTGGCTAAAGGGATCAGGGGGTTTGGAGAGAAGGTAGGTACTGGATACTGAGTTGGATGATCAGCCATGACCATCTTGAATGGCGGTGCAGGCTCGAAGGGCCGAATGGCCTGCTCCTGCACCTATTTTCTATGTTTCTATAATTAGTTCGTCAAGTCAAGTGACATTTATTTATATAGCACATTCAAAAAACAACTCTCGTTGGCCAAAGCGCTTTACATTTGTTATAAGAATAGTATAAACAAACAAACTACATACATACAGCCCTCGCTCAGAGGACGTCAAGGAAGGCTTGGGAGTATAGATAAGTTTTTCCAAGTAAGTTAGTTACCCAATTGTAGCTAATTATAAAATTCAATTACTAGATCTAAACATCTATCAATTTCTTTAGGAAAAGATTAACATTTTTAAATAGCCTAAGCGTCCAAATAAAATTCACAGAAGAATTCACAATATAGCATGATTTTTAAATCTCATTGTCATGAATTTATAGGCCAAATGGATGGAATTTAGTGTTTAATTCCTGTGAATTAATGGCCATTTATTTGGTCACTGCCCCCTGATAATAATAATAATAATAATGTTTATTTATATAGCACTTTTCAACAAACCAGTATTTGAACCAAAGTGCTTTACAGAGATTGATTAAATTATTTGAACAGATCAATGCAATAAATCCATACAAATCAAAAAAAGAGAAAAGAAAAAAGACACAGACACAGTACACTATAGAAATCAACATGAAACGTCCCCCACAGCAGAATTCACTGTGAGGGAAGGCACTAAAAATATCCAGTTCTCCCTGATGGCTCCTTTACCTCCAGTTGCCTTTATCAAAGCTGGTTCATTGCACGACACCAAACAACCAGACTTGCCTTCTCCCTGGTCAGTTCAAGCTGCTCTGATAATCCATCTGGGAGGGAGGGAGACAGACTCTCCACAAACTCCTCGTCCGCTTGGACTTGTCTCCTTCCGCCCCGCTCTTGACGTCACCGCCTGCAGCGGGGCGGCGACGTCATTTCCGGGCTGGTGCCCCCCCCCCCCTCTCTCTCTCACCGCCCAGTGCGGGTCAGCTCCATCTTGGCCGCGACAGATGCGTCATTTCCGGGCTGAGGCCGCCCCGCACAAAGATTATAGCGGAGGTTGAGAGGGGCATCAGTCCGGAAATGACGTCGCTGCCCCGGCCCGTTGCCCGCAGGTGCGGGGCGGCCTCAGCCCGGAAATGACGCCTAGGCCCAAGATGGAGGAAATAAAGCAAGAAGAAAGAAAGGCAGAAGAAAGAAAGAAAGAAAGAAAGAAAGGAAGGAAGGAAGGAAGGAAGGGAGGAAGGGAGGGAGGGAGGGAGGGAGGGAGGGAGGGAGGGAGGGAGGAGGGAGGGAGGGAGGGAGGGAGGGAGGAAGGAAGGAAGGGAGGAAGGAAGGAAGGAAGGAAGGAAGGAAGGAAGGAAGGGAGGGAGGGAGGGAGGGAGGAGGGAAGGAGGGAGGGAGGGAGGGAGGGAGGGAGGAGGGAGGGAGGGAGGGAGGGAGGAAGGAAGGGAGGAAGGAAGGGAGGAAGGAGGGAAGGTAGGAGGGAAGGAAGGAGGGAAGGAAGGAGGGAAGGCAGGAAGGAAGGAAGGACGGAAGGAAGGAAGGAAGGAAGAAAGAAAGAAAGAAAGAAAGAAAGAAAGAAGAAAGAAAGAAGAAAGAAAGAAAGAAAGAAAGAAAGAAAGAAAGGTAGGTAGGAAGGAAGGAAGGTAGGAAGGAAGAAAGAGGGAAAGAAGAAAGAAAAAAGAAAGAAAGAAAGAAAGAAAGAAAGAAAGAAAGAAAGAAAGAAAGAAAGAAAGAAAGAAAGAAAGAAAGAAAGAAAGAAAGAAAGAGAGCGAAAGATAGAGCGAGGGAGGGGAGCGAGAGAGAAAGAGAGAGAACGATACGGTGGAGAAAGAGGGGGGGGAGAGGAAGAGAACAAGAGAGAGAGGGAGTGGGAGACAGTGAGGGAGAGCGAGAGGGAGAGGGGTGCAGTGAGTCAAAGAAGGGGGTAGGGAGCCTGCTGGGGGTTCACACTATTTGGGGGTGGGGAGGAGGGGGGACGGAGCAAAGGGGATAAGGAGCAGGAGGCGGCAGGAGTAAGGGGCAGGGAGCCACAGGGAGGAGGTCACGTTCTTTGGAAGTGGGGAGGGTGTTAAGAAACATAAAACATAGAAATTAGGTGCAGGAGTAGGCCATTCGGCCCTTCGAGCCTGCACCGCCATTCAATATGATCATGGCTGATCATTCAACTCAGTATCCCGTACCTGCCTTCTCTCCATACCCCCTGAGAACTGTGTTGCAGTTTATGAAGTCACCATTCAGCACCGCCATTCAACATGTTCATGGCTGATCATCCCCAATCAGTGCCCCGTTCCTGCCCATATCCCCTGACTCCGCTATCTTTGAGAGCCCTATCTAGCTCTCTCTTGAAAGTATCCAGAGAACCGGCCCTCACCGCCCTCTGAGGCAGAGAATTCTAAAGACTCACCAACTCTGTGAGAAAAGGTGTTTCCTCATCTCCGTTCTAAATGGCTTACTCCTAATTCTTAACCTGTGGCCCCATGGTTCTGGACTCCCCCCACATCGGGAACATGTTCCCTGCCTCTAGCGTGTCCAAACCCTTAACGATCTTATATGTTTCAATAACATCTCCTATCATCGTTCTAAACTCCAGAGTGTACAAGCCCAGCTGCTCCATTCTCTCAGCATATAACAGTCCCACCATCCCGTGAATTAACCTGGTGAACCTACGATGCTCTCCCTCAATAGTAAGAATGTCCTTCCTCAAATTACGGGACCAAAACTGCACACAATACTCCAGGTGTGGTCTCACTAGTACTCTGTACAACGCTGAGCCTTGCGGAATGTGTTGAGCTGAGGGATCTAGGAGTGCGGGTACGAGTTGGGCCGAAGGCCCTCTTTCCAACGCTGTATCACTCTATGACTATGCATGAGTAACTCTGCGGGTCAGGCAGCATCTGTGGAGAAGATAGACACAAAGTGCTGGAGTAACTCAGCCGGTCAGGCAGCATCTGTGGAGAAGAGAAACACAAACTGCTGGAGTAACTCAGCCGGTCAGGCAGCATCTGTGGGGAGAAGGCATGGGTGGGTCCGCACAGGCAGCACCGGTAGTCAGGATCGAGCCCGGGTCTCTGGCGGTGAGGCAGCAACTGTACAGGTGCGCCAGTTTTCCGCGCAGAAATATATAACGGTTTCCTTCAAGTCGTCCAAGGACATGAAGGTGCACAGGCGGTTGCATACCGGGGAGCGCCTCTACACTTGCAGCGACTGCGGCAAGAGCTTCACCCACTCCAGCAGCCTGCTGCAGAACCAGCGCACCCACACCGGTGAGCGCCCCTATCCCTGCGCCCAGTGTGGCAAGGGCTTCACCAACTCCAGCAAACTGATGAAGCACCAGCGCACCCACACCGGCGAGCGCCCCTATCCCTGCACCCAGTGCGGCAAGAGCTTCACCCGCTCCACCAGGCTGCTGTCCCACCAGCGGGCGCATGCCGGCGACAGTCCCGTCCCCAGCCCGGTGTGTGGAGAGCGCTTTGCCATGGCCTCGCACGCCCTGCCTCGCCAGCATGTGCACACCAGTGTCCAGCCCTACGACTGCCCGTACCGTGGTGAATGATCTGCCGGAAATAGCAGGGGCCCGCGGGTCAAAGGAGGTGGAGGAATTGAGTGAAATCCAGGTTAGTCGGGAAGTGGTGTTGGGTAAATTGAATGGATTAAAGGCCGATAAATCCCCAGGGCCAGATAGGCTGCATCCCAGAGTACTTAAGGAAGTAGCTCCAGAAATAGTGGATGCATTAGTAATAATCTTTCAAAACTCCTTAGATTCTGGAGTAGTTCCAGAGGATTGGCGGGTAGCAAACGTAACCCCACTTTTTAAGAAGGGAGGGATAGAGAAAACGGGGATTACAGACCAGTTAGCCTAACATCGGTAGTGGGCAAACTGCTGGAGTCAGTTATTAAAGATGGGATAGCAGCACATTTGGAAAGTGGTGAAATCATTGGACAAAGTCAGCATGGATTTACGAAAGGTAAATCATGTCTGACGAATCTTATAGAATTTTTCGAGGATGTAACTAGTAGCGTGGATAGGGAGAACCAGTGGATGTGGTGTATCTGGACTTCCAGAAGGCTTTCGACAAGGTCCCACATAAGAGATTAGTATACAAACTTAAAGCACATGGCATTGGGGTTCAGTATTGATGTGGATAGAGAACTGGCTGGCAAACAGGAAGCAAAGAGTAGGAGTAAACGGGTCCTTTTCACAATGGCAGGCAGTGACTAGTGGGGTACCGCAAGGCTCAGTACTGGGACCCCAGCTATTTACAATATATATTAATGATCTGGATGAGGGAATTGAAGGCAATATCTCCAAATTTGCGGATGACACTAAGCTGGGGGGCAGTGTTAGGTGTGAGGAGGATGCTAGGAGACTGCAAGGTGACTTGGATAGGCTGGGTGAGTGGGCAAATGTTTGGCAGATGCAGTTTAATGTGGATAAATGTGAGTTATCCATTTTGGTGGCAAAAACGGGAAAGCAGATTATTATCTAAACGGTGGCCAATTGGGAAAGGGGGAGATGCAGCGAGACCTGGGTGTCATGGTACACCAGTCATTGAAGGTAGGCATGCAGGTGCAGCAGGCAGTAAAGAAAGCGAATGGCATGTTGGCTTTCATAGCAAGAGGATTTGAGTATAGGAGCAGGAAGGTTCTACTGCAGTTGTATAGGGTCTTGGTGAGACCACACCTGGAGTATTGCGTGCAGTTTTGGTCTCCAAATCTGAGGAAGGACATTATTGCCATAGAGGGAGTGCAGAGAAGGTTCACCAGACTGATTCCTGGGATGTCAGGACTGTCTTATGAAGAAAGACTGGATAGACTTGGTTTATACTCTCTAGAATTTAGGAGATTGAGAGGGGATCTTCTAGAAACTTACAAAATTCTTAAGGGGTTGGACAGGCTAGATGCAGGAAGATTGTTCCCAATGTTGGGGAAGTCCAGGACAAGGGGTCACAGCTTAAGGATAAGGGGGGAAATCCTTTAAAACCGAGATGAGGAGAACTTTTTTCACACAGAGAGTGGTGAATCTCTGGAACTCTCTGCCACAGAGGGTAGTTGAGGCCACTTCATTGGCTATATTTAAGAGGGAGTTAGATGTGGCCCTTGTGGCCAAGGGGATCAGAGGGTATGGAGAGAAGGCAGGTACGGGATACTGAGTTGGATGATCAGCCATGATCATGTTAAATGGCGGTGCAGGCTCGAAGGGCCGAATGGCCTACTCCTGCACCTAATTTCTATGTTTCTATGTTTCTATGTTTCTATGTGTCGTTTGACAGCTCGCGAGGGTTGCGGCAGCACCGGCGGACCCACGCCGGCGAGTAGCTGCTCCCACTGTGACAAGAGAGCACGGGGGCTGCGGGAGCACCAGCGGATACACACCAGAGAGAGACCCTTTGTGTGCGCCGAGTGTGGCAAGGGTTTCACCCGCATGTCCAGCCTGTGGCAGCACCGGCGTACCCACAGCGGTGAGCGTCCCTTCCCCTGCCCGTCCTGTGGTAAGGCCTTCACGCACTTTCACCACTCGCTGGAGCACCGGATTATACACACCGGCCAGCGCCCCTTCACCATCCGGCTCTGTGGCAAGACCTTTGCCCGCTTCTCCAGCCTGCTGGCACACTGCGATGTGGGTAGATAGGCACTGTTTAGGTAGAGAGAAAATGCTGGAAGGAATGGTTAACGTTTCTTGTTGAGACCCTTCTCAGTCTCGACCCGAAATGTCACCCAGTCCTTTTCTCCAGACATGCTGCGTAATCCGCTCAGTTATTCCAGCATTTTGTGTCCTTTTTTGTAATTTGCGGTGACGCTGGTGCTAGCTGCCTCCACCTTCAGTCCGGAATCTTTGTTTTTTTGTTATGTTTAAGTGCGTTTTTTGTGGGGTTTTTTAATGTCTTTATGCGGGGGAAGAGGGTATGGTAAGGGGGTTACCATATAACCATATAACCATATAACAATTACAGCACGGAAACAGGCCATCTCGGCCCTACAAGTCCATGCCGAACAAATTTTTTTCCCCCTTAGTCCCACCTGCCTGCACTCATACCATAACCCTCCATTCCCTTCTCATCCATATGCCTATCCAATTTATTTTTAAATGATACCAATGAACCTGCCTCCACCACTTCCACTGGGAGCTCATTCCACACCGCCACCACTCTCTGCGTAAAGAAGTTCCCCCTCATATTACCCCTAAACGTCTGTCCGTCCTTCAATCGCTTCCTGGAGAGGCAGGCAGTATCTGGAGAGCTTCCTGGAGAGGACTATCATCTGCCGGGACTGACCAGAGCTCCAGCAGCAGCGGCGCAGCGTTAGAAACATCGCGGGGCGGGCGATGCCTTACTGGGGATTGCTGTTTGGAGCCCCTGAGTGCTGCGCCTGCTGCACCGTCATCGCGGAGCTGTGGTTCGCGGAGCTCCCAACGTGGGCGGCGCTGATCAACATCGCGGGGTCCTGCTACTCCGCCCAGCTCGGCCTGTGGATGCGGGAGCCGCGGATTCCGGTGGGAGGTGGCTGATCTGCAGGTCCGGGCAGCTGAAGATGTTCTCCGTCGGGTTTCGGCGTCGGTGTTCCACCACCCCGGCGTGAGGGTCTGGGCATTGGGCCACCCGTGGCGGCGACTGCGGGTGCTCGGGAGGCCCCGATCACGGGTGAACATCTGAGAAGATCGGCGGAGAGGCTGGCTGTACTATGGTACCTTGTTCAACTTTGGTGCCACTGTGTCGTGTTGTGGTTATGTAGTGTCGTGGACTTCTGGGTTTGTGCTTTTTTTTTCATTTTAATACGTTTTATTTATTTATTATTTATTTATTTTTATGATACTTGACTGTAAGGACAATTCATTTTGTTGTCTCTAATATGAGATAATGACAATAAATTGAATACAATACAATACAATAAACCAGCATCTGCAGTTCCTTGTTTTTAAACCATTCTGGTTAACCATCTCTGCACCTTCCCCAAAGCCTCCACATCAGTCCTGTAATGGAGTGACCAGAACTGTATGCAATTGTCCAAATGCTACCTGACCAATGTCCTTAAAGCTGCACATATACATTCCTCTCTCCCTTTCTCACACCCTTTATCTCCCTATTTTCCCTCGCCTCTGTCACTTACTTCACTAATCTGCCGATCACCCCCTCATCTGTTAACATAGTGTCAGTCTGAAGAAGGGTCGTGGCCCGAAATGTCACCTATCCATGTTCTCCACAGATACTGCCTGACCCGCTGAGTTACTTCAGCACTCTGTGAAATGTCACCTATCCATGTTCTCCACAGATGCTGCCTGACCCGCTGAGTTACTCCAGCACTTTGTGTTTGAGTCATGGAGTGATACAGTGTGGAAACAGTACTTTCTGCCCAACTTGCCCACACCAGCCAACATGTCCCGGCTACACTAGTCCCACCTGCCTGCATTTGGTCCATATCTTTCCAAACATGGCCTATCTATGTAACTGTCTATAACTGTTTCTTAAATGTTGGGATAGTCCCAGCCTCAACTACCTCCTCCGGCAGCTTGTTCCATGCACCCACTACTCTATTGAAAAGTTACCCCTCAGATTCCTGTTAAATCTTTTCCCCTTCACCTTGAAACCATGTCCTCTGGTCCTTGATTCCCCACACTCTGGGCAAGAGATTCTGTGCATCTAACTAAATTGTGTTCTATGCAAGATTCCAGCATCTGCAGTTTCTTGTGTCTCCATCACCTATATACACCTATCACTTCTGAAGAAGGATCTCAACCTGAAACATCACCCATTCCTTCTCTCTAGAGATGCTGCCTGTCCTGCTGAGTTACTCCAGCATTTTGTATCCACCTATCACTTGCCCGGCTTTGTCCTGCCCCCATCTCTCTTTTCAGCTTCCTCTCCAATCAGCCTGTAGAAGAGTCTTTACTCAAAACGTCGTCTGTCCATTCCCTCTAAAGCGGTGGAGGATCTCAGTGGGTCAGGCCGCATCTGTCGAGGGAAGGCAATCTAAGGCGACCACTCCCACCTCTCCTTTCCAACTTTCTCCACCCCCCACACCAAGCAGTCTGAAGAAGGGTCCTGACCTAGAATGTTGCCTGTCCATGCTCTCCACAGGTGCAACTTACTCCAGGAGATTGTGTCTCTTTTTGTTAACCAGCATCTGCTGTTCCTTGTATCTACACCAGGCGTGCATTTCACCCTACACTTGTGCTCCGTCCGCCAAGGCGTGCTGGATCTCCCGGTTCCCAACTGGTTTAACTTCCCTTCCAAGTCCCACACTGATCTTTCTGTCCTGGCCCTCCTCCATTACCAGTGTGAGGTGACACGCAAACTGGAGGAACAGCGCCTCATAGCTTACAGTCCAATGACATGAACATTGAATTCTCCAAATTAAGGAGAATTCCTAATCAAGTCCTAGAGTTTGTCCCGATCCTATTTATTTTTATCAGCTTCCTCCCCCGGCTCCATCAGTCCAAATAAGGGTCCCGACCCTACACATCGCCTGTCCATTACCATATAACCATATAACATATAACAATTACAGCACGGAAACAGGCCATCTCGACCCTTCTAGTCCGTGCCGAACACATAATCTCCCCTAGTCCCATATACCTGCGCTCAGACCATAACCCTCCATTCCCTTCCCATCCATATAACTATCCAATTTATTTTTAAATGATAAAAACGAACCTGCCTCCACCACCTTCACTGGAAGCTCATTCCACACAGCCACCACTCTCTGAGTAAAGACGTTCCCCCTCATGTTACCCCTAAACTTCAGTCCCTTAATTCTCAAGTCATGTCCCCTTGTTTGAATTTTCCCTACTCTCAGTGGGAAAAGCTTTCCACGTCAACTCTGTCTATCCCTCTCATCATTTTAAAAACCTCTATCGTCCCCTATTAACCTTCTGTGCTCCAAAGAATAAAGCCCTAACTTGTTCACCCTTTCTCTGTAACTTAGTTGCTGAAACCCAGGCAACATTCTAGAAATCTCCTCTGTACTCTCTCTATTTTGTTGACATCCTTCCTATAATTAGGCGACCAAAATTGTACACCATACTCCAGAATTGGCCTCACCAATGCCTTGTACAATTTTAACATTACATCCCAACTTCTATACTCTATGGTCTGATTTATAAAGGCCAGCACACCAAAAGCTTTCTTTACCACCCTATCTACATGAGATTCCACTTTCAGGGAACTGTGCACAGTTATTCCCAGATCCCTCTGTTCACCTACATTGTTCAATTCCCTACCGTTTACCATGTACGTCCTATTTTGATTTGTCCTGCCAAGATGTAGCACCTCACACTTATCAGCATTAAACCCCATCTGCCATCTTTCAGCCCACTCTTCCAGCTGGCATAAATCCCTCTGTAGACTTTGAAACTCTACTTCATTACCCACAACCCCACCTATCTTAGTATCATCTGCATACTTACTAATCCAATTTACTACACCATCATCCAGATCATTGATGTACATGACAAACAACAGTGGACCCAACACAGATCCCTGTGGCACCCCACTCGTCACTGGCCTCCAACCTGACAAACAACCATCCACCATTACTCTCTGGCATCACCCATTCAGCCACTGTTGAATCCATCTTGCTACTCCAACATTAATACCCAACCATTGAACCTTCTTAACCAACCTTCCATGAGGAACCTTGTCAAAGGCCTTACTGAAGTCCATATACACAACATCCACTGCTTTACCCTCATCAATTTCTCAAGTAACATCTTCAAAAATTCAAGAAGATTAGTTAAACATGACCTTCCAGGCACAAATCTCCCTGTTCCTGCTCTCGCCAGCACGAGGAACTGGAAGCAAACCGGAGATAACAACCTGGGGGTCCTGCTTTTCAGCATTTTCCGAGCTCTCTAAAGTCACACTGCAGAATATTCATCCCCTTCTTTCCGACATCGTTTGTGCCAACATGCACTACCACTTCCGACTGTTCACCTTCGCCCTTGGTGATTGTCTGCACTCTGTCCATGACATCCTGGAACCTGGCACCAGGAAGGCAGCACACCCTCCTCGAAGCCGTCAGTTGCCGCAGGACCCCCTGTCTGTCACAAATCCATGTGCCTGGAAGGTCATGTTTGACTAATCTTCTTGAATTTTTTGAAGATGTTACTCGGGAAATTGATGAGGGTAATGCAGTGGATGTTGTGTATATGGACTTCAGTAAGGCCTTTGACAATGTTCTGCTTTTACAAACTCCAACCCATCCAGCCCATTTCATTGTGAGAAGCAGTGGGGAAAATATTTATTTACTAGTGCTGGAGTGAGTGAGCGCTTCTGTGTGAGTTTCTTAGGAACGGGAGCCTGATACCAGTAGAACTCCTTCACAACAGAAGCCTGTTGGCAGTAGGCCTTCCTTGCCAACAGGCTAGGCCTTCTCTAGCAACATGAGCCTGACTACAGTATGCCTTTACTTGACAGGCTCCGAGGCCCATAACTTAGGCCAAAGCCCAGAGGTTAGGCCCGGTCCTGTAACATTGTCATGAGGCCTACAAAACACAGGCTCTGCGGTCCAGAACATAGGCCAAAGCCCACAGTGGGAGGGGTGGGAGAGAGGGAGGCGGGTAGAACGGAGGGGACAGAATGAGGCGGCGAGGGTGTGGAGTGGGAGCGAGGGGGGTTAGTGAGGAAGGGGGGTAGAGAGGAAGGGGGGCAGAGATGGACGGGGTGGTGGGTAGAGGGAGGGGGATAGAGTGGGGAGGGGAGGGAGGGTAGGGAGGGTGGGAGGGAGGTTAGATCGGGAGGGGGCATCTTCCTCCCCCACCTCTCCCCATCTCCGTCCTCCACAGAGTGGAGAGAGAATTTACTCTGCTTTTGTATGTAATTTTTGTATGAAATCATTCTCTCTCCTCACTCACTATTTCACCC
>JAWMAR010002142.1:37080-122037 GCA_036785375.1 Leucoraja ocellata
GAGGTGGAAAAGGAGGAGGGGAGTGCTGGAGGATGAGGATAAATGAGTCGCGCCTGCGTAGTTGGGGGATATGCATGAGTGGTGGAATATTGCTTTGGGGAACGGCTTACATTGGGGGGGGGGTGGGGGAGCAGACCCAACGGGTCAGTATTTAGCTTGCACAGTAATGCATCCATCTCCCATGTCACAGCGGGTACCAGTCAGTTGGGAGCTATGGGTGAGTTGCATTCGGGGACCAGCCATCCTGTGTGACGCCGTAATCCCCCCCCCCCCCCCCCCCCCCCCCCCGCCTCCGCTTTGGGATGGGACCCAACGGGTCCCACTTGCAGTAACCAACTAAAAGTTTCTATCAGCAGAGATAAGCAATGTTCATCATTGAAGGCTGAAATGGCTTCAAATAGTCAGGATTGGTGAACAATAGCCCGAAACAAATGTAACATTGTGATCAAAAAAGTACGTTGTGCACAGAGTGTATAATAATTGTCCATTTTCTTCTGCAACATCGGTGACGGCTGCATTAGAAAAAGGTGACAGTGTTCACCAGGATTTGACACAATTGAATCAATATTTTGTACAGATAATCCATTATTTGTCAGTCATACCTTGCAACATAATGATGCAGTAGAAATCATTAGCCTCTTCATAAAGGCAAGAGTGGGCATGTTGCTATAGAAACTCCTCAGACAAAGACCCTTGTAGGAAAGGAAACATTTCCTAATCCAATCAAATCCATTTAAACAAATAAAATACAACAGTGAAATGATATTGCCAAGTGCAGGAACTGTCTTTGAAGTCGTGGGGAGGTGACCAACTGCCCAACGGCTACAGATATGCATGGAGGCAAGAATTATTTCTTATCATTTCTGGAGATGGTTGGCATTTTCTTTCATTATTGATAGCACAACATAATTCTGAAGAACACAGTCAGGTCAGGAAAAACTTGCTTTATTTGTTACTTAAGGCATTAATGCGTCAAGACTTTCATTAAAAAAACACTTTAAATTGCTTTTAAGTTTTTGGGCCAGTGGCAGCCAGCTAGTAATGTGAGCCGTTGCATTTTCACTTGGGTACAGTATGAATGAGAAGATGCTGGTACTGGTGATTGTCTGGTCCTCGACAGGGCCAACGAGGGCTTATATTAGTGACACTTCTCCATCCGTTCCCCACCATGGATGGCTGACGTTCTGAGTTCTACCGGAACTTTGGAGGGTAATGGGCAGGCGACGTGCAAAGTCTGGACCCTTATTTGGACTGATGGAGCCGGGGGGAGGAAGCTGATAAAAAGAGATAGGATCGGGACAAACTCTAGGAATTGGTTAGGAACGGACCGTCTCCTTAATTTGGAGAATTCAATGTTCATGTCATTGGGCTGCAAGCTATGAGGTGCTGTTCCTCCAGTTTGCGTGTCACCTCACTCTGGCAATGGAGGAGACCCAGGACATAAAGATCAGTGTGGAAGTGGGAAGGGGAGTTAAAAAAGTTGGCAACCGGGAGATCCAGCTGGCCTTGGCGGACCGAGCGCAAGTGTAGGGTGGAATGCACGCCTAGTCTCGATACAAGGAACAGCAGATGCTGGTTTACAAAAAGAGACACAATCTCCTGGAGTAAGTTGCACCTTTGGAGAGCATGGACAGGCAACATTCTAGGTCAGGACCCTTCTTCAGACTGCTTGGTGTGGGGGTGGAGAAAGTTGGAATGGAGAGGTGGGAGTGGTCGCCTTAGATTGCCTTCCCTCTACAGATGCGGCCTGACCCAGAGTTCCTCCACTGCTGTGGAAGGAATGGACAGATAACGTTTTGAGTCAGGATCCTTCTTCAGACTGATTGGAGAGGGTGGGGGGGGGTGGGGGGGGGGGGGGGGTGGGGGGAGCTGAAAAGAGAGATATGGGGCTGGACAAAGCCGGGCAAGTGATAGGTGGATACAAAATGCTGGAGTAACTCAGCAGGACAGGCAGCATCACTAGAGAGAAGGAATGGGTGATGTTTCAGTTGAGATCCTTCTTCAGAAGTGATAGGTGGATATAGGTGAGGGAGACACAAGAAACTGCAGATGCTGGAATCTCGCATAGAACACAATTTAGTTAGATGCAAAGAATCTCTTGCCCAGAGTGGGGGAATCAAGGACCAGAGGACATGGGTTCAAGGTGAAGGGGAAAAGATTTAACAGGAATCCGAGGGGTAACTTTTCAATAGAGAGTGTTACGTGTATGGAACAAGCTGCCGGAGGAGGTAGTTGAGGCTGGGACTATCCCAACTTTTAAGAAACAGTTATAGACAGTTACATAGATAGGCCATGTTTGGAAAGATATGGACCAAATGCAGGCAGGTGGGACTAGTGTAGCCGGGACATGTTGGTTGGTGTGGTCAAGTTGGGCCGAAGGTCCTGTTTCCACACTGTATCACTCCATGACTCAAACACAGAGTGCTGAAGTAACTCAGCGGGTCAGGCAGCACCTGTGGAGAACATGGATAGGTGACATTTCACAAAGTGCTGAAGTAACTCAGCGGGTCAGGCAGCATTTGTGGAGAACATGGATAGGTGACATTTCACAGAGTGCTGAAGTAACTCAGCGGGTCAGGCAGTATCTGTGGAGAACATGGATAGGTGACAATTCGGGTCAGGACCCTTCTTCAGACTGACACTATGTTAACAGATGAGGGGGTGATCGGCAGATGAGTGAAGTAAGTGACAGAGGCGAGGAAAAATAAGGAGATAAAAGGGTATGAGATAAGGAGAGGAATGTGTATGTGCAGCTTTAAGGGACATTGGTCAGGTAGCATTTGGACAATTACATACAGTTCTGGTCACTCCATTACAGGACTGATGTGGAGGAAGGTGCAGAGATGGTTAACCAGAGTGGTTTAAAAACAAGGAATTGCAGATTCTGGTTTATTGTATTGTATTGTATTCAATTTATTGTCATTATCTCATATTAGAGACAACGAAATGAATTGTCCTTACAGTCAAGTATCATAAAAAATAAATAAATAATAAATAAATAAAACGTATTAAAATGAAAAAAAAAGCACAAACCCAGAAGTCCACGACACTACATAACCACAACACGACACAGTGGTACCAAAGTTGAAGAAGGTACCATAGTACAGCCAGCCTCCCCGCCGATCTTCTCAGATGTCCACCCGTGATCGGGGCATCCCGCCACGGGCGGCCCAATGCTCAGGCCCTCACGCCGGGATGATGGAACATCGACGCCGGATTCCGAACCCCGACGGAGAACATCTTCAGCAGCCCGGACCTCCAGATCAGCCACCTCACACCGGAATCCGCGGCTCCCGCCTCCACAGGCCGAGCTGGGCGGAGTAGCAGGACCCCGCGATGTTGATCAGCGCCGCCCGCGTTGGGAGCTCCGCGAACCACAGCTCCGCGATGACGGTGCAGCAGGCCCAGCACTCAGGGGCTCCAAACAGCGATCCCCAGTAAGGCATCGCCCGCCCCGCGATGTTTCTAACGCTGCGCCGCTGCTGCTGGAGCTCTGGTCAGTCCCGGCAGAGGACTGACCACGCCAATCCAGTAGTTAGGCCGCTTGGAGGGGGGGGGGGGGGGGGCTAGGATGCGACTCGAAAGATAGTCCTCTCCAGGAAGCTCTCCAGATACTGCCTGCCTCTCCAGGAAGCGATTGAAGGACGGACAGAAGTTTAGGGGTAATATGAGGGGGAACTTCTTTACGCAGAGAGTGGTGGCGGTGTGGAATGAGCTTCCAGTGGAAGTGGTGGAGGCAGGTTCATTGGTATCATTTAAAAATAAATTGGATAGGCATATGGATGAGAAGGGAATGGAGGGTTATGGTACGAGTGCAGGCAGGTGGGACTAAGGGGAAAAAAATTTGTTCGGCATGGACTTGTAGGGCCGAGATGGCCTGTTTCCGTGCTGTAATTGTTATATGGTTATATGGTAACCCCCTTACCGTACCCTCTTCCCCGCATAAAGTCATTAAAAAAAACCCCACAAAAAACGCACTTCAACATAACAAAAAAACAAAAAGATTCCGGACTGAAGGTGGAGGCAGCTAGCACCAGCGTCACCGCAAATTACAAAAAAGGACACAAAATGCTGGAGTAACTCAGCGGGTTACGCAGCATGTCTGGAGAAAAGGACGGGGTGACATTTCGGGTCGAGATGAGGAGGGTCTCAACAAGAAACGTTACCCATTCCTTCCAGCATTTTCTCTCTACCTAAACAATGCCTATCTACCCACATCGCAGTGTGCCAGCAGGCTGGAGAAGCGGGCAAAGGCCTTGCCACAGAGCGGGCAGGTGAAGGGGCGCTGGCCGGTGTGTACAATCCGGTGCTCCAGCGGGTGGTGAAAGTGGGTGAAGCCCTTACCACAGGACGGGCAGGGGAAGGGGCGCTCACTGCTGCGGGTACGCCGGTGATGCCACAGGCTGGACATGCGGGTGAAACCCTTGCCACACTCAGCGCACACAAAGGGCCTCTCTCTGGTGTGTATCCGCTGGTGCTCCCGCAGCCCCCGTGCTCTCTTGTCACAGTGGGAGCAGCTGCTCGCCGGCGTGGGTCCGCCGGTGCTGCCGCAACCCCCGCGAGCTGTCAAACGCCTCATCACAGTACGGGCAGTCGTAGGGCTGGCCACTGGTGCGCACGTGCTGGTGAGACAGGGCATGCGAGGCCATGGCAAAGCGCTCTCCACTCACCGGGCTGGGGACGGGACTGTTGCCGGCGTGCACCTGCTGGTGGGACAGCAGCCTGGTGGAGCGAGTGAAGCCCTTGCCGCACTGGGCGCAGGTGTAGGGGCGCTCGCCGGTGTGGGTGCACTGGTGCTGCAGCAGGCTGCTGGAGTGGGTGAAGCCCTTGCCGCAGTCGCTGCAGGTGAAGGGCCGCTCCCCGGTATGCAACCGCCTGTGCACCTTCATGTCCTTGGACGACTTGAAGGAAACCGTTATATATTTCTGCGCGGAAAACTGGCGCACCTGTACAGTTGCTGCCTCACCGCCAGAGACCCGGGGTCGACCCTGACTACCGGTGCTGCCTGTGCGGACCCACCCATGCCTTCTCCCCACAGATGCTGCCTGACCGGCTGAGTTACTCCAGCAGTTTGTGTTTCTCTTCTCCACAGATGCTGCCTGGCACACTGAGTTACTCCAGCACTTTGTGTCTATATTCTCCACAGATGCTGCCTGACACGCTGAGATACTCCAGCACTTTGTGTCTATCTTCTCCACAGATGCTGCCTGACCCGCTGAGTTACTCATGCATAGTCATAGAGTGATACAGCGTTGGAAAGAGGGCCTTCGGCCCAACTCGTACCCGCACTCCTAGATCCCTCAGCTCCACACATTCCGCAAGGCTCAGCGTTGTACAGAGTACTAGTGAGACCACACCTGGAGTATTGTGTGCAGTTTTGGTCCCTTAATTTGAGGAAGGACATTCTTGCTATTGAGGGAGAGAATCGTAGGATTACAAGGTTAATTCACGGGATGGTGGGACTGTTATATGCTGATAGAGTGGAGCAGCTGGGCTTGTACACTCTGGAGTTTAGAAGGAGGAGAGGAGATGTTATTGAAACATATAAGATTGTTAAGGGTTTGGACACGCTAGAGGCAGGGAACATGTTCCCGATGTGGGGGGAGTCCAAAACCATGGGGCCACAGGTTACGAATTAGGAGTAAGCCATTTAGAACGGAGATGAGGAAACACTTTTTCTCACAGAGTTGGCGAGTCTTTAGAATTCTCTGCCTCAGAGGGCGGTGAGGGCCGGTTCTCTGGATACTTTCAAGAGAGAGCCAGATAGGGCTCTCAAAGATAGCGGAGTCAGGGGATATGGGCAGGAATGGGGTACTGATTGTGGATGATCAGCCATGAACATGTTGAATGGCGGTGCTGAATGGTGACCGAATGGCCTACTCCTGCACCTACTGTCTATTGTCTATTTACTCAGCGCCCCACCATTCACAGTGAAGATCCTGCTCTGGTTTGACTTCATAAACTGCAACACCCTCCCCACTCCCAAAGAACGTGACCTCCTCCCTGTGGCCCCCCTGCCCCTCACCCCTGCTGGCTCCTCCTGCTCATTACCCCCTTTGCTCCGTCCCCCCTCCTCCCACCCCCAAATAGTGTGAACCCCCACCAGACTCCCTACCCCCTTCCTTGACTCACTGCACCCCTCCCCCACAGTTCCCTGCCCCCCCTCCAATTCATCCCC
Organism: Leucoraja ocellata; assembly: GCA_036785375.1. NCBI lineage: Eukaryota > Metazoa > Chordata > Chondrichthyes > Rajiformes > Rajidae > Leucoraja > Leucoraja ocellata. Next base: position 43,259 of record JAWMAR010002142.1, read on the forward strand.
CTCGGCAACTAATCCACTCCCCCTTGAATCCCTCCCACTGCTCCCTGCTTCCCCCCGCTACTCACTTCACCCCTTTTCCAACCCCAGCCTCTCACCCCCTCCCTCCCTTCCTCGAACTGTCTCCTCTCTCTCTCTGACACACTCCCCTTATTCCTGCCCCTCTCAGCCCCCACCACTCAGATCTCTCTCCCTCTCCCTTCCGAACTCTCTCTCCCCTCCCCCCCTCTCTCCCTCTCCCCCTCCCTACACACTCTCTTTCCACTCTCTCTGTCTGTCTCTCTCTCTCTCTACCTCACCGTCTCCCCACTCCCTCTCTCTCTTGTTCTCTTCCTCTCACCCCCCTCTTTCTCCAACCTATCGTTCTCTCTCTTTCTCTCTCGCTCCCTCCCTCTCTATCTTTCGCTCTCTCTCTCCCTCTCCTTCTCTCCCTCTTTCTTTCTCTCTCTCTCTCTCTCTCTCTCTCTTTCTTTCTTTTCTCTCTCTCTCTCTCTCTCTCTCTCTCTCTCTGTCCAGTGCGGGTCGGCTCCATCTTGGGCTTAGGCGTCATTTCCGGACTGAGGCCGCCCCGCAACCTGCGGGGCAACGGGCCGGGGCAGCGACGTCATTTCCGGACTGATGCCCCTCTCAACCCCTCCGCTATAATCTTTGTGCGGGGCGGCCTCAGCCCGGAAATTACGCATCTGTCGCGGCCAAGATGGAGCCGACCCGCACTGGGCGGTGAGAGAGAGAGTGGGGAGAGAGGGGGCAACAGCCCGGAAATGACGTCGCCGCCCCGCTGCAAGCGGTGACGTCAAGAGCGGGTCGGACAGGAGACAAGTCCAAGCGGACGAGGAGTTTGTGGAGAGTCTGTCTGTCTCCCTCCCTCCCAGATGGATTATCAGAGCAGCTTGAACTGACCAGGGAGAAGGCAAGTCTGGTTGTTTGGTGTCGTGCAATGAACCAGCTTTGATAAAGGCAACTGGAGGTAAAGGGGGCAGTGATCAAATAAATGGCCATTAATTCACAGGAATTAAACACTAAATTCCTTCCATTTGGCCTATAAATTCATGACAATGAGATTTAAAAATCATGCTATATTGTGAATTATTGTTGAAATATTATTTGGACGCTTAGGCTATTTAAAAATTTTAATCTTTTCTAAAGAAATTGATAGATGTTTAGATCTAGTAATTGAATTTTATAATTAGCTACAATTGGGTAACTAAGTAACTTGGAAAACTTATCTATACTCCCAAGCCTTCCTTGACGTCCTCTGAGCGAGGGCTATATGTATGTATGTAGTTTATTTGTTTATACTATTCTTATAACAAATGTAAAGCGCTTTGGCCAACGAGAGTTGTTTTTTAAATGTGCTATATAAATAAATGTCACTTGACTTGACTAACTAATTATAGAAACATAGAAAATAGGTGCAGGAGTAAGCCATTCGGACCTTCGAGCCTGCACCGCCATTCAATATGGTCATGGCTGATCATCCAACTCAGTATCCAGTACCTACCTTCTCTCCAAACCCCCTGATCCCTTTAGCCACAAGAGCCACATCTAATCCCTCTTAAATATAGCCAATGAACTGGCCTCAACTACCTTCTGTGGCAGAGAATTCCACAGATTCACCACTCTCTGTGTGAAAAATGTTTTTCTCATCTCGGTCCTAAAATATTTCCCCCTTATCCTTAAACTGTGACCCCTTGTTCTGGGCTTCCCGAACATTGGGAACAATCTTCCAGCATCTAGTCTGTCCAACCCCTTAAGAATTTTGTATATTTCTCTAAGATCCCCCCTCAATCTTCTAAATTCTAGTAAATACAAGCCAAGTCTATCCAGTCTTTCTTCATATGAAAGTCCTGACATCACAGGAATCAGTCTGGTGAACTTTCTCTGTACTCTTATATGCTTTAATTTCAGGTCATCCAAGTAGGATTGTTTCATATTTGTTTCAGAATGCTTCAATCTATAATAACTGAACATTTCTTTCAGTTCTCTTAATTTTTGAAAAAGTTATGGGCTTTTGACTGTCCTTGATGTTAAGTCAATGGAAAAGCAATAGGGAACAATATGCTAATTTCCGAGTATGAAAATGGCCATTGCTCTTTTAATACTGAAGATATGAAAGTGAATTAGGTGTCAAATTAAACCTTTTATGCTTTATCTGATGGGATAAATTGCAGACTTGATTTTTAAAATCTCAAAATTTTGTAACATTGCTACATAATACCATCAGTTTTAATCTATTATTTGAGTGGGAGGCTCTGGGCTATTCCACTTGTGAGGCCCCTCCCAATCCCCAATAGTTATTAAAGAATTATACGCCTAATGGGAAATATTTCTTAAAGAATTGTTCCTTATTGACAATTATATTGCAAAAACCGAATCAAATCTGCTTCCAAAAACCGTTTACAAAACGAGTATGCTTTTTCCTATCGTTAACAAAGATGCTACAAATAGAAACAGAGAAACTAGGTGCAGGAGGAGGCCATTCGGCCCTTCGAGCCAGCACCGGCATTGGCTGATCGTCATGGCTGATCGTCATGGCTGATCATCCCCTATCAATAACCCGTGCCTGCCTTCTCCCCATATCCCTTGACTACACTAGCCCCTAGAGCTCTATCTAACTAATAAGCTTAGCTAACTAATCTAACTAATAAGCTCTACCTATCTAATAAGCTTAGATTTATTACTAACCCGACAGTGGCAGCAACAGCACTACACAATAGGTTTCTAGCAACAATTATCAGCTGTACCCCTAGCATTGCCCCTTGCCAACTTCCTAGTTCAAATATAAGTAAGTAAGTTTATTGGCCAAGTATTCACATACCGGAAATTTGCCTTGGTGCTCCGCCCACAAGTAACAACATGACATAAAGTGACAGTTACGAATGACTCAGAAAACACTAAACATTAATAAAAGTAAAACATTAATGATAAAACACTATTGATCAAGCATGTGAACCAACAAAATACCAGATCAAATATCTTTCCACTTTCCTACTTGCAATGAGTTTTGACTTTTGAAGCCTGCAAGTATCCAAAGATGTTCCCTGCACCCGTCATCGCTGCTTACTGGAGCACGTGTGAAAGCTTGCCGGACCACGGTGCTACCAGATTGACATCGATGTGCAGCCGAGCGTGGCCAGTGAGATAAGAGGCTAGAAAGTTGTGCTTTTTTAAGATTTATTTATTGCCATTGCTAGTGTCGAGTTATCAGCTTCAAACAGTATTATTCTGAAATGGAGGGCAAGGAAAATTACTGAAGGGTTGTTTGGAGACTATAGTGCATTGTGACAGCATACGTCAGCCTATGAGAATGTCAAAAATATTATACACCTTGGCCAGAAGCCCCCTAGATTTTGAGGCCCTTGGCTTTCGTTTGGACATTCTGCAGGTAAATCCGGCACTGCGAGGGAGAAGGGAAAATCGGAAGCGTCAGTATTAGCCATGAGGGAGAAACTGGCCAATGTTGACTGGAAAGATACCCCAGCAGGGATGACAGTGGAACAACAATGGCAGGTATTTCTGGGAATAATACAGAAGGTGCAGGATCCGCTCATTCCAAAGAGGAAGAAAGATTCTAAAGATTAAGAGGCGACCGTGGCTGTCAAGGGCAGTCAAGGACAGTATAAAAAAGAAGAAGTATAACATAGCAAAGATGAGCAGGAAACCAGGGGATTGGGGAACTTTTAAAGAGCAACAGAAAATAAGTAAAAAGGCAATACAGGGAGAAAAGATGAGGTGCAAAGGTAAGCAAGCCAATTATATAAAGGATTCTTATAAAGGATTTATATTTAAAGGATTGATATTATAATATCAGTCTGAAGAAGGGTTTCGGCCCGAAACGTTGCCCGTTTCCTTCGCTCCACAGATGCTGCCTCACCCGCTGAGTTTCTCCAGCATTTTTGTCTACCAAGAATATAAAGGATGATAGTAAAAGCTTCTTTTGGTATGTGAAGAGGAAAAAATTAGTTCAGACCAAAGTTGGACCCTTGAAGACTGCAACAGGTGAATTTATTATGGGGAGCAAGGAAATGGCAGATGAGTTGAACAGGTACTTTGGGTCCGTCTTCACTAAGGAGGACACAAACAATCTTCCTGATGTACAAGTGGCCAGAGGATCTGGGTGACAGTGGAACTGAAGGAAATCCACATTAGGCAGGAAATGGTGTTGGGTAAACTGATGGGACTAAACCATATAACCATATAACAATTACAGCACGGAAACAGGCCATCTCGGCCCTACAAGTCCATGCCGAACAAATTTTTTTCCCCTTAGTCCCACCTGCCTGCACTCGTACCATAACCCTCCATTCCCTTCTCATCCATATGCCTATCCAATTTATTTTTAAATGATACCAATGAACCTGCCTCCACCACTTCCACTGGGAGCTCATTCCACACCGCCACCACTCTCTGCGTAAAGAAGTTCCCCCACATATTACCCCTAAACTTCTGTCCCTTAATTCTGAAGTCATGTCCTCTTGTTTGAATCTTCCCTATTCTCAAAGGAAAAAGCTTGTCCACATCAACTCTGTCTATCCCTCTCATCATTTTAAAGACCTTTATCAGGTCCCCCCTTAACCTTCTGCGCTCCAAAGAATAAAGGCTGATAAATCCCCAGGGTCTGATGGTCTGCATCCCAGGGTACTTAAGGAAGTGGCTCGAGAAATCGTGGACGCATTGGTGATCATTTTCCAATGTTCTATAGATTCAGGATCAGTCCCTGTGAGGGTAGCTAATGTTATCCCACATTTTATGAAAGGTGGGAGAGAGAAAACAGGGAATTATAGACCAGTTCGCCTGACTTCGGTGGTGGGGAAGATACTGGAGTCAATTATAAAATATGAAATAGCGGCACATTGAGATAGCAGTAACGATGGATTTACGAAGGGGAAATCATGCTTGACTAATCTTTTGGATTTATTTGAGGATGTAACTAGGGAAATAGACAAGGGAGAGCCAGTGGATGGCGTGTACCATGACTTTCAGAAAGCCTTTTATAAGGTCCCACAAAGGAGTTTAGTGGGCAAAATTAGAGCACTCCAGCAACCTGTATTAGCTGAATGGTGTCAGGTTAGGAAAATGGGAAGTACAACAAGTCTTGGGTGTCCTTGTACATCAGTAAGCATGCAGGTACAACAGGCAGTGAAGAAAGCTAATGGCATGTTGGCCTTCATAGCGAGATGAGACGTTTAGGACCAAAGAGGTCCTACTGCAGTTGTACAGGGCCCTGGTGAGACCACTCCTGGAGTATTGTGTGCAGGTTTGGTCTCCTAATTTGAGGAAGGACATTCTTGGTGTTGAGGGAATGCAGCATGGGTTCACCAGGTTAATTCTCGGGGTGGCGGGACTGACATATGATGAAAGAATGGGTCGACTCAGCTTCTATTCACTGGAATTTCGGATGAGAGGATATCTTATAGAAACATGTAAAAATATTAAGGGTTTGGACAGGCTAGATGCAGGAAACCTGTTCCAGATGTTGGGGAGTCCAGAACCATGGACCGCAGTTTAAGAATAAGGGGTAAGCCATTTAGGACTGAGTTGGGGGAAAAACCTTTTTCACGCAGAGAGTTGTGAATCTGTGGAATTGTCTGCCACAGAAGGCAGTGGAGGCCAATTCACTGGATATTTTCAAGAGAGAGTTAGATTTAGCTCTTAGGGCTAACGAAACAAGGGATATAGGGGAAAGCTGCCGGACGAGATAGTTGAGGCTGGGACTATCCCAATGTTTAAGAAACAGTTAAACAGGTACATGGATAGGACAAGTTCGGAGGGATATGGACCAAATGCAGGCAGATGGGACTAGTGTAGCTGGAACATGTTGGTCAGTGTGGTCAAGTTGGGTCGAAGGGCCTGTTTCCACACTGCATCACTCTGTGACTACACAAAGTGCTGCAGTAACTCGGAGGATCAGGCAGTTGTGGAGAACATGGATAGGTGACATGTTGGGTCGGGACCCTTCTTCAGACTGACACCATGTTAACAGATGAGGGGGTGAACGGCAGATAAGTGGTGTATTTGGAGGATTGCATATAGTTCTGGTCACTCCATTACAGGACGATGCGGAGGCTTTGGAGAAGGTGCAGAGATTGTTTAAAAACAAGGAACTGCAGATACTGGTTCACAAAAAGGACACAAAATGTTGGAGTAACTCAGCGGGACAGGCAGCATCTCTGGAGAGTAGGAATGGTTGACATTTTGGGTTGAGACTGAAGAAGGGTCTCGACCCGAAATGTTACCCATTCCTTCCAGCATTTTGTGTCTACCTAAACAGTACCTATCCACCTCGTGGTGTGCCAGGAGGCTGGAGGAGTGGGCAAAGGCCTTGCCACAGAGCGGACAAGTGAAGGGGCGCTGGCCGGTGTGGACTCGCCGATGCTCCAGCAGGTGGTCAAGGCGGGTGAAGCCCTTACCACAGGATGGCAGGGGAAGGGATGCTCACCGCTGTGGCTACGCCAGTGCTGCCACAGGCTGGGCATGCGGCTGAAACGCTTGCCACACTCAGCGCACACAAAGGGTCTCTCTCCGGTGCGTATCTGCTGGTGCTCCCGCAGCACCCATGCGCTCTTGAAACGGTCACCACTGTGGAAGCAGCTGCTCGCCAGTGTGGACCAGCATGTTGAAGCAACTCACTCCCCACTCACCCCCTCCCCATCCTTCCCCCACCCCCCCCCCCCCCCGCCCAACACCACACCCAACACTCGCCCCCCCCCCCCACCCACTTCCCCCCTCACCCACTTCCCCTCTCTTCAAGCACGCGTTAGTAATGTTCTGTTTGCCAACTTGATCCCCTCCTGCAGGGTTTATGAGCTGTTGCTGTGGACGGAGAGACGGGGATGTGAGTGGCATTGAGGACAGCCAGGGTGCCGGTGAGCTCCACCCCCAACCCATCTGCTCGAGGGGCTGAGCTTCAGTGGAGGACCACATGGCGCGGCACAACAAGGAGAAGCAATATGAGTGCGATGTGTGTGGTAAGGTCTGGCAGTACCCGAGCAAGCTGGAGATCCACCGGCGGGTGCACACGGGAGAACGCCCATTTGACTGCTCAGAGTGCGGCAAGAGCTTCGCCAGCTATGACAACCTGCTGCGGCACAACCGCGTGCACTCCAGTGAAAAAGTTACTTATCTTAACTACTAAACCAGGTTCGCTTCTTAATAAACAGACACCACACAAACTGTTTGGTAGACCAGTTCAAAACTTTACTTAACATCGGCCGATGGAAGGGAGGGAGAACTCCAGTCAAGTGACCAACACAGACACTTGACTGTCCTCAGTCACCTTCCCTGAACAACAGAATTACATTGCTTTAAATAGGTTTTTTGTCCCCTTATCACATTCCACAGACATTAGTCATGGTCAGAAGTACTGGAAAAGGTTTCCACAGAATGCATCACATCAAACCCTTTTTTTACATGGTACAAGATATACTAAAAACATTGTCCATTTGTTTTATCTCCAAATAGACCACCCTTGCTCTGTTCGCTGCTTCCTCTGTCATTTGGTCCCTCATAAACATAGGTCACTTGTTTACAAAGATGCAACTGTTTATTTCTCTCTTCCTTTATTGCCTGCTCCCCCATAAACATTGGTTATTTGGTTTATGGCATCTCACTTCAAAGGTTTGACCAGCTATCTCTCTAGCTGCTCCTCTGCCTGTCACTTGGGAGACAATGTTATAGGATTTATTATCTCACACACCCACAACCTAAGGCAAGCCTAATTTGAGACTAAATATAAACTGTAAGCTAGCCCAGAAGTCAATTTAATATCTTCTTATATTTTTAACTAAAATTCGGCTTCATCATTCCATCCTTTTATCAAAATTTTGATAACAACTACAGTCCTTCCTGAGTACATACGAAAGACCATAAGCATCTCATCAGACAATTTAATAGTACACTAGTAACACAATCAATTCATAGTGGACAATCGTTTCACAAGTCCCTCCAAACATTTTAAATGGCCACCAACCTCCCCCGGACGTGACACTAATATACTACCATAGGACAGGAAAAGGATCATAAAAATTGCTCAGCCTTTATTCGGCTTCGCTTGGAATTCCCCGTGTGCTGGTGTAACTGGTTCATGCTTCTCTTGTGTGCACTGCATTTGCAACATAACAATGCCCTGTCACAAATATACTGTTTCCTTAAAATACACCAGTGCCTTGGTTGTGGCAAAAACAGGCAGATTTAACTGGCCTTTGCAGACCTCTTACTGTCTGTAGTCAGGGTATCTTTGCTGCGCTTGTCATGTTTGACTTCAATCTTGTTTAAAAGGAGGTGTGTACCATCCTTTAAATGTGGGTTAGTCCGCAAGTTTGCCATTCTGAAGAAAGTTCAGTCCATGTGGGCTGGGCCACCCCAGAATAAAGGAACATCAATAGCCCATCGTCCTTGTTTCCACAAACTGTTCACAGTCAATCAAATGTATCCAGCGATGATGATCTTCAATCTTTACAGCAGTTCATGTTGTTAGCAACATTTGGTTGTTCTTTTCAATACAGTTTCAATTTCTTCTTGTCCCCGCACCCCCATCATCGTATAGCTTTTATGGCTCCCAGCAAAGCTCCTCCAACCTGGGAATGTAGATCTGGCAAGACATGGGTTAATTGCCGACCATACATAATTAGTTAATTGCCCAGGGCCTGTTGGTGGCTTCCCCCCCACTCTTCAGGGGCAATAAAAAGTTGTAAATCTTGTTCACCAGCTTAGTTTCACCAGCACTTTTGTCCCCCTTTGATCCTCCATGTTCCATCTTAACACTTCCCTGTGAATTTATTCTTTAATCCGATTATCTCCGAAGAGGCTCTCCCCACCTAAATATTAAATTCTCCAAATATGTTCTCTTCCCCAATCTACTTTATCTTCTCACCTTTTATCCCTCATTGTGAGTTCCTTCAAACCTCCTTTTGTAAGTCATAAGACAATTTTTCATCTACCTTCATTTCACTCACACAGCACATGCTTCAACATCTTTTGTTTGCTTGAAAACAGTAATCTAGCTTCATTTACATTTTAAAAGACAACCTCTATTATCATATCAAAACAATTTTTCCCAAAAGAACTCATTCAGAATCAGTAATCAATAATACATTTTCTTTTCTCTGTAATTTTGACATTTACAATCTCATTTAACACTTTAATCGGGATGAGTCTTTTTTTTAAACTTGGTTCAAAAGATCTATAATCAGCCAACACATTTTATCCATCGAGTATAGCTTCGCCCCCCATTCATGCCTGTTTCTTAACAGACACACCATAACTTTGTCTATTTACATTTTAAAGGACAAAGCGACACACAACTTTGCTCATTGCTTCGAATTTCACACATTCCACATACAAAAAACATTGTTTTACAAGCAGTACATATACAAAAACATTGTTTTACCAGCAGTATATAATATTTCATCTTCATAGACATCTCTTTGTAATTTACTTTCCCTTTTTCTTTTTTTTTTTTTAATTTCTTAGTTCTCATTTGATTGTTCTAAAACACACAATTTTAGGCCTACTGCTATTCCTAGCAATACTATAAGCCTCTTCCTTTATTTTCTCCTGGCATTCAAAAACAAATCACATTTCTTGGGTTTTGATGCTTTAGAGGAATTATATAAATCATTTATTTGAATGATAGCCATTGCATATCCATCATCAAGCTTTCTAATGTGGCTTGTCAGCCATCCCACTGCTCATAACTTCATAAATCCTTTTATTTCGATTTGAGAGCCCAGTTCTGTATTAACCCACATCAAACTCAATGTAAAATTCCACCATCCTATGTGGAATTTTCCCTAAAAGTGTCTTTAAAACAAGACTATTAATCAATCCCCTTAGTGTACAATACTCAATTCAACAATAAGCTTTTCCTTAGCTGGATCCTCAACATCATAGTTCTGAAAACCATTGTGTATATATTCTACAAATTTGTCCTTCACCTATAACTGATCATTCATTTTGTCGATCCTATATATGTAGATGATAGTACTTCATGCTTTTTCTATTTATCCATATCTGCATCTATTTTTTAATTATGTTGTACTTAATGAATACACTACATTTCCACATTGCAGAGGGGATGAGTTCCCAACAAAATGTCCACAAAGAGATTTAATGTACTGCCAAACCATTGACAAAATTTGTTGATTCTTTTGCCTTTATTTAATTTTTCCTTACACAATTTCTATTAGAGAAAAGTAGGCCCAAATCCTCTATCGATTTCCTCCACAGATGCTGCCTGGCCCGTTGAGTTACTCCAGCACTTTGTGTTTTACTATTGCATTTACATTTTATTTGTGCTGTTAATTTATCTACCTTATTGCAATGCCGTACGCAATTAAGTACATTGCCTTATTTTTCCTCATTTTTATATACTCCAACCTAATTTACTACTTGTTTTTGTTTCCACTGCCTATTTATTTTGCTTTCCAGTTTTCTAATCTTTATTTTCCAACTTTCCTTCTTAATTTTCCTTTTGTTCCCATCCCCCTGCCAAGCTAGTTTAAATTCTCCCAACAGCACTGGCAAACCTCTCTGGGGATAATGTTCCTGTGCTGCTGGGGTACAACCTTTCCGATCTGTAGAAAGGTCCCTGGAAATAGCCACAATGCCAGAAATCCAAAGCCCTTCATCCTACTCCATCCCTCATCAGTACTTATATATAAACCCTAAATATACTTTCAGGCTGGGAATCCACATTGATTCAATTGCCTAGTTTGGGACATAACAAGGATTCTATCAGCTGAGACTGGAAATAACCTGGCAATTAGTCCCCAATTTTTTATAACATAGTTGCTTGTCAGAAAAAGGATTTACCTCCGGGGTAATTTTGTTTTGCAATCCCCATTGACACTTTCCACCATCCCAGATACCTGTGGGTGGTGTGTACAGTGAATTTCTGTCAGATATAAAAATGTGCACATGTTTCCTTATTATTGGTGGTTGGTAGAGCTTCACTCCACCTACAAAATAAATCTAAAATCAATACGCAATATTTATAACACTGGGCCCTTGGCATTATCTCCTTAAACTGCTTTCCCATCCTTTACCAGCCTCAACTCAAGCACAAACAAAAGCCCCTGGATAGCTTTGTGATTAATAACATATGTATATATCATTTTCCTCAATGCCAGAGAGCTAAAGACACATAATTCTCCGGATATGCTCCTACAAGCTCACCTTGCCCACAGAACTAAATCTGCATTTTCTCCTGATTTTAAATTTATATTTTTTAAAACACAAAATCATTCAATATCCCTTCCTTCTCATCTTTTTTTACTTATTTTGCTTATATGTAATACTTCTCAGTTAGTCCCTTCAAACATGTTGTCATATTCCCAATACATATCGTGTAAACATCTCCCAACCACTTGTTCTTGAATATAGTACTGGTATCACCAAAATCAATCCTCTATTTAATAGTTTAACAAATACAACGTGTTGCTAAAGTAGGAGCAATTCCAATCCAAGTCATTCTCATCATTCTTAATCTGTTACCTTCGACATAGAGATAACCAAATTTGTTCATCTTGGACCTTGCCTACAACTGAGACTCACTACCGAGAGACGTCATCCATCCAGACTTACTTTTACCAGAACCCCAGGACAGACTGAGTAGTCTCTCACAAGGTTGAACAACCTACCTACTTACAATACAATACAATACAAATTTATTATCATTTGAGCCCCAGTGAGACTCAAACGAAATGTTGTTTCCACAGCCATACAAACAAAGACACTGTCTTACAGACATACACATAATTAAATTCACACAAACATCCATCACAGTGAAGCCACTGTGATGGAAGGCAAGTCTTTTCTCTCCCCTGTTCTCCGTGTCTCTCCCGATGTCCAAGCCCCAGGCGGGTGATGATGAGTCCCACGGCCATTTTAGGCCGCGCGGGGCGATTTACGGCCCCGCTCCCGGTCTGAAAGTACAAGGTTGGAGCCCCCAGCGGGCGGTGGTGAGTCCCACGGCCATGAAGCCGCGCCAGGTGATGTGCTGTCCCGGTCCGGGTTGTTCCAACCCCGCGACACGGGCTGGAGAAGTCGCGTTGCGGGAGCTCCGGGAAGCGGTCTCTCCACCCGGACCCGCGAGCTCCCGATGTCCCAGTCCACCGGACCTGCGGCTGCGTTGCTGGAGCCTCCGAGCCCCAGGAGTCGAGTCGCAGCAGCGAGTCACCGCCGCTCCCCACGCTCCGAGGCCGGCCTGCCCCGACGATGGTGAGTCCGCAGATCCGCAGCTCCGCAGTCTCCCGAGCCCCCGGGTCGTTCAGGCTGGAGGCCGCTCCACGGTGCTAGGCCCCAACGACAGCCGAGACCCGACAGGGAAAAAGTCGGGTCTCCCGGACAGGGAAGAGATTTAAACAGTTTCCCCCTCCCCCCCCCCCCGCCCCCCACATTTACACATTTAAAAATACTATTAAAAAACACCAAACACTACATTTAACTAGACAAAAAATAAAAAAAAGACAGACAGGCTGTAGGGGCCGCTGCAACGGGTGAGTCGCGCCGCCAACAGGTACTTCAGGAATTGCCAGGCAGAGTGTTCTACAGACTCACCCTCAATGACATTTTGAAGGCTTTTTGTTGCCAAAGGCATTAAAAAGGAATCAAATATATTCAAATAACAATGGAAAAATGTATTTAAATAGTTTAAACATAACAGATAGTTTAAAACATGAACAGTAAAACAACTCAAGCATGTAACGTTTTACACAGGTCGGCAACCCCATGCAAATGAATAAAGTTGCCATTCCTAATATGCAGTGCCACCACATTTCCTTTGTTATCCTATCATTCCCTCCTTACCAGCATGGGTGAGACGGGTAAAAATGTATCGTATACACCAACTTGTCCAAGCGGGGTGTGCTGAATCAATGGCACAGCCCACTTGTTTCCATAGTTATTATTATATACAAGAGGCGTCCCTCTGTAATGTACATACCTCCCTCATGTTTGGCAGGACCGTTCTATTTGCTAGTATCTGTTTACCAGATGTCACCACGCATTTGGATGTACAGGCTGCTTGCTTGGATACACTATCAGCAACCCATTGCCTTTTACTATAGGGTCCCCAGCACCAGTGTGTGCAGTACATTTAATAATGACCAGCTGTTCTGGTAGCATCAATGCCTTAACAAATTACACACAGAAAGGCATTCCCGTGCTCCCAATCCTGGAGAGCTTTGTAAGGTCAGAACTTCAAGTTATAGGGATGTTACTGACAGAACTGTCCCAGGTAAAGATGCCATTGCTACTGGTGGGGCATAGGGAGGTGGACATCTCACAAGATTATCTAACTCCTCCTCATTTTCATTACCAAATAGGGTCGTCGTGCCAGACATGAAGTCTCCTCCAGAGGATTTACCAGTACTGGGTTTATTTTTTCACGAACCATCACCTGTTTCTCACCTCCTGCCTGTCTTTTAATTCTATTCTCTTGTTCCTCTGCCCACTGGCATTCTAGTTGCAATAATTTCCATCCTTTCCGAGTGCTATCCTTGTTTCTTAACTCTATCTAGCAATGTTACCAAACTGTGAGATTTAAAAAAAATCAAATCTGCAATTTATCCCATCAGATAAAGCATAACAATAATTTTAATTTGACACCTAATTCACTTTCATATCTCAAGTAATAAAAATATTATGGCCATTTTCATACTCGGAAATTAGCATCTTGTTCCCTATTGATTTTCTATGGACATAACAAAAAACTGTGATCATGGACCGTCAAAAGCCCATAACCTTCTTAAAAATTAAGAGAACTGAATGAAATTTTCAGTTATCATAGATTGAACCATTCTGACACAAATATAAAATAATCTTACTTGGATGACCTGAAATTAAAGCATATAATTAGTTAGTTACCCAATTGTAGCTAATTTCAAACTTCAATTATTAGATCTAAACATCTATCCATTTCTTAATAAATGATTAACATTTTTAAACAGCCTAAGTGTCCAAATAATATTCACAAATAATTCACAATAAAACATGATTTTTAAATCTCATTTACATCAATTTATAGGCCAAATGGAAGGAATTTAGTGTTCAATTGCTGTAAATTAAAGTCTATTTTAAATCGGCTTTCTAGTGGGTTCCTGTCTTCCTTTCCCATATCAACACCTCTGCTTATTTAATTGTCTCAACATACCATGTGCCCCCTACAGGCCAGGCATCATCCCCTAACCATTTGGTTAACTTGTAACTTAACATTCTAAATTTCTTATTATACATAGGATTCAAATAACACATATATAGGACCGGTATCCATAGCATTCCCCATAGATAGATAGAAAGAGAGAGAGAGAAAACAGACTTCTTAATTCCGAATCGTCCCAAATATATCAACCAGGCTGACCCACTAAATGAGACCCCAGTTTCTCAATTTGGCTGACTTTTTAATTCCTTAATATACGACCCAAGTGTCTCAACGAAGCAGACCCGCGAACCGAGACCCCAGTTTCTTTTCAACTTGGCAGACTTCTTAATACTGTAATATACAACGTCACTTATTTCTCAACCCGACAACTCTTCGGATGTCTCAATAAGCCAGACACACACCTCAACCCCCGTATCTCAACCCGACAAATCACGGAGATCTCAACAAGGCTGATGAGCCCTTAGTAGAGAGAGAAAAAAACAAAGAGATAGACAGAGAGAGAGAGGAATCGCTCACGTCCTTCTTAACAATATACATAAGACCTTTCTTAAAAATACATGCACAATTCTGTCTTAAAAATACATACACAATTCCGTCTTAAAAATACATACACAATCCCTTCTTTAAAAAAAAAAACCTAGAAAGCCCAACTGGTCTTACCTTTGTCTGTTGCTAAGAACCTCGGCAGGGAACCAAGTCAACCTCTGATGAAGGATCACAGATGTGACCGGGAGTTTCTAGGGAGTCGGTCTTACAAGGGGACCGATAGAGCTCAGTTATCTCCCTTCCAATCCCGGCAACCTCCGCAACCTCTTGCACAGTCAGCCGTGGATGTGGTCCCAGCGAGGCCTGCATAACTACGCCAATGAAAAAGTTACTTATCTTAACTACTAAACCAGGTTCGCTTCTTAATAAACAGACACCACACAAACGGTTTGGTAGACCAGTTCAAAACTTTACTTAACATCGGCCGATGGAAGGGAGGGAGAACTCCAGTCAAGTGACCAACACAGACACTTGACTGTCCTCAGTCACCTTCCCTGAACAACAGAATTACATTGCTTTAAATAGGTTTTTTGTCCCCTTATCACATTCCACAGACATTAGTCATGGTCAGAAGTACTGGAAAAGGTTTCCACAGAATGCATCACATCAAACCCTTTTTTTACATGGTACAAGATATACTAAAAACATTGTCCATTTGTTTTATCTCCAAATAGACCACCCTTGCTCTGTTCACTGCTTCCTCTGTCATTTGGTCCCTCATAAACATAGGTCACTTGTTTACAAAGATGCAACTGTTTATTTCTCTCTTCCTTTATTGCCTGCTCCCCCATAAACATTGGTTATTTGGTTTATGGCATCTCACTTCAAAGGTTTGACCAGCTATCTCTCTAGCTGCTCCTCTGCCTGTCACTTGGGAGACAATGTTATAGGATTTATTATCTCACACACCCACAACCTAAGGCAAGCCTAATTTGAGACTAAATATAAACTGTAAGCTAGCCCAGAAGTCAATTTAATATCTTCTTATATTTTTAACTAAAATTCGGCTTCATCATTCCATCCTTTTATCAAAATTTTGATAACAACTACAGTCCTTCCTGAGTACATACGAAAGACCATAAGCATCTCATCAGACAATTTAATAGTACACTAGTAACACAATCAATTCATAGTGGACAATCGTTTCACAAGTCCCTCCAAACATTTTAAATGGCCACCAACCTCCCCCGGACGTGACACTAATATACTACCATAGGACAGGAAAAGGATCATAAAAATTGCTCAGCCTTTATTCGGCTTCGCTTGGAATTCCCCGTGTGCTGGTGTAACTGGTTCATGCTTCTCTTGTGTGCACTGCATTTGCAACATAACAATGCCCTGTCACAAATATACTGTTTCCTTAAAATACACCAGTGCCTTGGTTGTGGCAAAAACAGGCAGATTTAACTGGCCTTTGCAGACCTCTTACTGTCTGTAGTCAGGGTATCTTTGCTGCGCTTGTCATGTTTGACTTCAATCTTGTTTAAAAGGAGGTGTGTACCATCCTTTAAATGTGGGTTAGTCCGCAAGTTTGCCATTCTGAAGAAAGTTCAGTCCATGTGGGCTGGGCCACCCCAGAATAAAGGAACATCAATAGCCCATCGTCCTTGTTTCCACAAACTGTTCACAGTCAATCAAATGTATCCAGCGATGATGATCTTCAATCTTTACAGCAGTTCATGTTGTTAGCAACATTTGGTTGTTCTTTTCAATACAGTTTCAATTTCTTCTTGTCCCCGCACCCCCATCATCGTATAGCTTTTATGGCTCCCAGCAAAGCTCCTCCAACCTGGGAATGTAGATCTGGCAAGACATGGGTTAATTGCCGACCATACATAATTAGTTAATTGCCCAGGGCCTGTTGGTGGCTTCCCCCCCACTCTTCAGGGGCAATAAAAAGTTGTAAATCTTGTTCACCAGCTTAGTTTCACCAGCACTTTTGTCCCCCTTTGATCCTCCATGTTCCATCTTAACACTTCCCTGTGAATTTATTCTTTAATCCGATTATCTCCGAAGAGGCTCTCCCCACCTAAATATTAAATTCTCCAAATATGTTCTCTTCCCCAATCTACTTTATCTTCTCACCTTTTATCCCTCATTGTGAGTTCCTTCAAACCTCCTTTTGTAAGTCATAAGACAATTTTTCATCTACCTTCATTTCACTCACACAGCACATGCTTCAACATCTTTTGTTTGCTTGAAAACAGTAATCTAGCTTCATTTACATTTTAAAAGACAACCTCTATTATCATATCAAAACAATTTTTCCCAAAAGAACTCATTCAGAATCAGTAATCAATAATACATTTTCTTTTCTCTGTAATTTTGACATTTACAATCTCATTTAACACTTTAATCGGGATGAGTCTTTTTTTTAAACTTGGTTCAAAAGATCTATAATCAGCCAACACATTTTATCCATCGAGTATAGCTTCGCCCCCCATTCATGCCTGTTTCTTAACAGACACACCATAACTTTGTCTATTTACATTTTAAAGGACAAAGCGACACACAACTTTGCTCATTGCTTCGAATTTCACACATTCCACATACAAAAAACATTGTTTTACAAGCAGTACATATACAAAAACATTGTTTTACCAGCAGTATATAATATTTCATCTTCATAGACATCTCTTTGTAATTTACTTTCCCTTTTTCTTTTTTTTTTTTTTAATTTCTTAGTTCTCATTTGATTGTTCTAAAACACACAATTTTAGGCCTACTGCTATTCCTAGCAATACTATAAGCCTCTTCCTTTATTTTCTCCTGGCATTCAAAAACAAATCACATTTCTTGGGTTTTGATGCTTTAGAGGAATTATATAAATCATTTATTTGAATGATAGCCATTGCATATCCATCATCAAGCTTTCTAATGTGGCTTGTCAGCCATCCCACTGCTCATAACTTCATAAATCCTTTTATTTCGATTTGAGAGCCCAGTTCTGTATTAACCCACATCAAACTCAATGTAAAATTCCACCATCCTATGTGGAATTTTCCCTAAAAGTGTCTTTAAAACAAGACTATTAATCAATCCCCTTAGTGTACAATACTCAATTCAACAATAAGCTTTTCCTTAGCTGGATCCTCAACATCATAGTTCTGAAAACCATTGTGTATATATTCTACAAATTTGTCCTTCACCTATAACTGATCATTCATTTTGTCGATCCTATATATGTAGATGATAGTACTTCATGCTTTTTCTATTTATCCATATCTGCATCTATTTTTTAATTATGTTGTACTTAATGAATACACTACATTTCCACATTGCAGAGGGGATGAGTTCCCAACAAAATGTCCACAAAGAGATTTAATGTACTGCCAAACCATTGACAAAATTTGTTGATTCTTTTGCCTTTATTTAATTTTTCCTTACACAATTTCTATTAGAGAAAAGTAGGCCCAAATCCTCTATCGATTTCCTCCACAGATGCTGCCTGGCCCGTTGAGTTACTCCAGCACTTTGTGTTTTACTATTGCATTTACATTTTATTTGTGCTGTTAATTTATCTACCTTATTGCAATGCCGTACGCAATTAAGTACATTGCCTTATTTTTCCTCATTTTTATATACTCCAACCTAATTTACTACTTGTTTTTGTTTCCACTGCCTATTTATTTTGCTTTCCAGTTTTCTAATCTTTATTTTCCAACTTTCCTTCTTAATTTTCCTTTTGTTCCCATCCCCCTGCCAAGCTAGTTTAAATTCTCCCAACAGCACTGGCAAACCTCTCTGGGGATAATGTTCCTGTGCTGCTGGGGTACAACCTTTCCGATCTGTAGAAAGGTCCCTGGAAATAGCCACAATGCCAGAAATCCAAAGCCCTTCATCCTACTCCATCCCTCATCAGTACTTATATATAAACCCTAAATATACTTTCAGGCTGGGAATCCACATTGATTCAATTGCCTAGTTTGGGACATAACAAGGATTCTATCAGCTGAGACTGGAAATAACCTGGCAATTAGTCCCCAATTTTTTATAACATAGTTGCTTGTCAGAAAAAGGATTTACCTCCGGGGTAATTTTGTTTTGCAATCCCCATTGACACTTTCCACCATCCCAGATACCTGTGGGTGGTGTGTACAGTGAATTTCTGTCAGATATAAAAATGTGCACATGTTTCCTTATTATTGGTGGTTGGTAGAGCTTCACTCCACCTACAAAATAAATCTAAAATCAATACGCAATATTTATAACACTGGGCCCTTGGCATTATCTCCTTAAACTGCTTTCCCATCCTTTACCAGCCTCAACTCAAGCACAAACAAAAGCCCCTGGATAGCTTTGTGATTAATAACATATGTATATATCATTTTCCTCAATGCCAGAGAGCTAAAGACACATAATTCTCCGGATATGCTCCTACAAGCTCACCTTGCCCACAGAACTAAATCTGCATTTTCTCCTGATTTTAAATTTATATTTTTTAAAACACAAAATCATTCAATATCCCTTCCTTCTCATCTTTTTTTACTTATTTTGCTTATATGTAATACTTCTCAGTTAGTCCCTTCAAACATGTTGTCATATTCCCAATACATATCGTGTAAACATCTCCCAACCACTTGTTCTTGAATATAGTACTGGTATCACCAAAATCAATCCTCTATTTAATAGTTTAACAAATACAACGTGTTGCTAAAGTAGGAGCAATTCCAATCCAAGTCATTCTCATCATTCTTAATCTGTTACCTTCGACATAGAGATAACCAAATTTGTTCATCTTGGACCTTGCCTACAACTGAGACTCACTACCGAGAGACGTCATCCATCCAGACTTACTTTTACCAGAACCCCAGGACAGACTGAGTAGTCTCTCACAAGGTTGAACAACCTACCTACTTCAGGAATTGCCAGGCAGAGTGTTCTACAGACTCACCCTCAATGACATTTTGAAGGCTTTTTGTTGCCAAAGGCATTAAAAAGGAATCAAATATATTCAAATAACAATGGAAAAATGTATTTAAATAGTTTAAACATAACAGATAGTTTAAAACATGAACAGTAAAACAACTCAAGCATGTAACGTTTTACACAGGTCGGCAACCCCATGCAAATGAATAAAGTTGCCATTCCTAATATGCAGTGCCACCACATTTCCTTTGTTATCCTATCATTCCCTCCTTACCAGCATGGGTGAGACGGGTAAAAATGTATCGTATACACCAACTTGTCCAAGCGGGGTGTGCTGAATCAATGGCACAGCCCACTTGTTTCCATAGTTATTATTATATACAAGAGGCGTCCCTCTGTAATGTACATACCTCCCTCATGTTTGGCAGGACCGTTCTATTTGCTAGTATCTGTTTACCAGATGTCACCACGCATTTGGATGTACAGGCTGCTTGCTTGGATACACTATCAGCAACCCATTGCCTTTTACTATAGGGTCCCCAGCACCAGTGTGTGCAGTACATTTAATAATGACCAGCTGTTCTGGTAGCATCAATGCCTTAACAAATTACACACAGAAAGGGATTCCCGTGCTCCCAATCCTGGAGAGCTTTGTAAGGTCAGAACTTCAAGTTATAGGGATGTTACTGACAGAACTGTCCCAGGTAAAGATGCCATTGCTACTGGTGGGGCATAGGGAGGTGGACATCTCACAAGATTATCTAACTCCTCCTCATTTTCATTACCAAATAGGGTCGTCGTGCCAGACATGAAGTCTCCTCCAGAGGATTTACCAGTACTGGGTTTATTTTTTCACGAACCATCACCTGTTTCTCACCTCCTGCCTGTCTTTTAATTCTATTCTCTTGTTCCTCTGCCCACTGGCATTCTAGTTGCAATAATTTCCATCCTTTCCGAGTGCTATCCTTGTTTCTTAACTCTATCTAGCAATGTTACCAAACTGTGAGATTTAAAAAAAATCAAATCTGCAATTTATCCCATCAGATAAAGCATAACAATAATTTTAATTTGACACCTAATTCACTTTCATATCTCAAGTAATAAAAATATTATGGCCATTTTCATACTCGGAAATTAGCATCTTGTTCCCTATTGATTTTCTATGGACATAACAAAAAACTGTGATCATGGACCGTCAAAAGCCCATAACCTTCTTAAAAATTAAGAGAACTGAATGAAATTTTCAGTTATCATAGATTGAACCATTCTGACACAAATATAAAATAATCTTACTTGGATGACCTGAAATTAAAGCATATAATTAGTTAGTTACCCAATTGTAGCTAATTTCAAACTTCAATTATTAGATCTAAACATCTATCCATTTCTTAATAAATGATTAACATTTTTAAACAGCCTAAGTGTCCAAATAATATTCACAAATAATTCACAATAAAACATGATTTTTAAATCTCATTTACATCAATTTATAGGCCAAATGGAAGGAATTTAGTGTTCAATTGCTGTAAATTAAAGTCTATTTTAAATCGGCTTTCTAGTGGGTTCCTGTCTTCCTTTCCCATATCAACACCTCTGCTTATTTAATTGTCTCAACATACCATGTGCCCCCTACAGGCCAGGCATCATCCCCTAACCATTTGGTTAACTTGTAACTTAACATTCTAAATTTCTTATTATACATAGGATTCAAATAACACATATATAGGACCGGTATCCATAGCATTCCCCATAGATAGATAGAAAGAGAGAGAGAGAAAATAGACTTCTTAATTCCGAATCGTCCCAAATATATCAACCAGGCTGACCCACTAAATGAGACCCCAGTTTCTCAATTTGGCTGACTTTTTAATTCCTTAATATACGACCCAAGTGTCTCAACGAAGCAGACCCGCGAACCGAGACCCCAGTTTCTTTTCAACTTGGCAGACTTCTTAATACTGTAATATACAACGTCACTTATTTCTCAACCCGACAACTCTTCGGATGTCTCAATAAGCCAGACACACACCTCAACCCCCGTATCTCAACCCGACAAATCACGGAGATCTCAACAAGGCTGATGAGCCCTTAGTAGAGAGAGAAAAAAACAAAGAGATAGACAGAGAGAGAGAGGAATCGCTCACGTCCTTCTTAACAATATACATAAGACCTTTCTTAAAAATACATGCACAATTCTGTCTTAAAAATACATACACAATTCCGTCTTAAAAATACATACACAATCCCTTCTTTAAAAAAAAAAACCTAGAAAGCCCAACTGGTCTTACCTTTGTCTGTTGCTAAGAACCTCGGCAGGGAACCAAGTCAACCTCTGATGAAGGATCACAGATGTGACCGGGAGTTTCTAGGGAGTCGGTCTTACAAGGGGACCGATAGAGCTCAGTTATCTCCCTTCCAATCCCGGCAACCTCCGCAACCTCTTGCACAGTCAGCCGTGGATGTGGTCCCAGCGAGGCCTGCATAACTACGCCAATGAAAAAGTTACTTATCTTAACTACTAAACCAGGTTCGCTTCTTAATAAACAGACACCACACAAACGGTTTGGTAGACCAGTTCAAAACTTTACTTAACATCGGCCGATGGAAGGGAGCGAGGATTCCAGCTAAGTGACCAACACAGACACTTGACTGTCCTCAGTCACCTTCCCTGAACAACAGAATTACATTGCTTTAAATAGGTTTTTTGTCCCCTTATCACATTCCACAGACATTAGTCATGGTCAGAAGTACTGGAAAAGGTTTCCACAGAATGCATCACATCAAACCCTTTTTTTACATGGTACAAGATATACTAAAAACATTGTCCATTTGTTTTATCTCCAAATAGACCACCCTTGCTCTGTTCGCTGCTTCCTCTGTCATTTGGTCCCTCATAAACATAGGTCACTTGTTTACAAAGATGCAACTGTTTATTTCTCTCTTCCTTTATTGCCTGCTCCCCCATAAACATTGGTTATTTGGTTTATGGCATCTCACTTCAAAGGTTTGACCAGCTATCTCTCTAGCTGCTCCTCTGCCTGTCACTTGGGAGACAATGTTATAGGATTTATTATCTCACACACCCACAACCTAAGGCAAGCCTAATTTGAGACTAAATATAAACTGTAAGCTAGCCCAGAAGTCAATTTAATATCTTCTTATATTTTTAACTAAAATTCGGCTTCATCACCAGCGAGCGGCCCTTCACCTGCTCCGACTGCGGCAAGAGCTTCAAGAGATCGCAGTTCCTGAAGACGCACCGGCGGGTGCACACGGGCGAGAAGCCCTATGGCTGCCCCACCTGCGGCAGGAGCTTTGCCCAGTTGTCGGTGCTATGGCGGCACCGGCGGGTGCATAGCAGTGAACGTCCCTTCAACTGCTCCGAATGCGGTAAAGGCTTCAAGTCGTCCACGCAACTGAATAAGCACAGACGCCTGCACACCGGGGAGTGGCCCTACACCTGCAGCGACTGCGGCAAGGGCTTCACCCGCTCCAACAGCCTGTTGGAGCACCAGCGCACCCACACTGGCGAGTGCCCCTACACCTGCGCCCAGTGCGGCAAGGGCTTCACCCGCTCCGACTGCCTGCTGGTGCACCAGCGCACCCACACCGGCGAGCGCCCCTACACCTGTGCCCAATGCGGCAAATGTTTCACCTGCTCCACCTATCTCCTTTCCCACCAGCACACCCACACCGGCGAGCGTCCCTACACCTGCGCTCAGTGCGGCAAGGGCTTCACCAACTCCACCAGGCTACTGGAGCACCAGCACACACACACAGGCGAGCGCCCCTACATCTGTACCCAGTGCGGCAAGGGCTTCACCCAGTCCACCAAGCTGCGGGAGCACCAGCGGATACACAGCTGCGCCCAGTGCAGCGAGTGTTTCAAGAGAGCACGGGGGCTGTGGGAGCACCAGCGGATACACACCAGAGAGAGACCCTTTGTGTGCGCTGAGTGTGGCAAGGGTTTCACCCGCATGTCCAGCCTGTGGCAGCACCGGCGTACCCACAGCGGTGAGCGTCCCTTCCCCTGCCCATCCTGTGGTAAGGGCTTCACCCGCCTTGACCACCTGCTGGAGCACCGGTGAGTCCACACCGGCCAGCGCCCCTTCACCTGCCCGCTCTGTGGCAAGGGCTTTGCCCGCTCCTCCAGCCTGCTGGCACACCGTCACATGGATAGATATGCGCTGTTTAGGTAGAGACAAAATGCTGGAAGCAATGGGTAACATTTCTGGTCGAGACCCTCCTCAGTCTCAACCCGAAATGTCATCCAGTCCTTCTCTCCAGAGATGCTGCCTGTCCCGCTGAGTTACTCCAGCATTTTGTGTCCTTTTTTGTAAACTAGCAGCACCTTCCCCAAAGCCTCCACATCTGTCCTGTAATGGAGTGACCAGAACTGTATGCAATACTCCAAATGCTACCTGACCAACGTCCCTTAAAGCTGCACGTATATATTCCTCTCTCCTTATCTCTCATTCTTTTATCTCCTTATTTTCCCTCGCCTCTGTCACTTACTTCACTCCTCTGCCGATCACACCCTCATCTGTTGACATGGTGTCAGTCTGGAGAAGGGTCCTGACCCAAAATGTCACCTATCCATGTTCCCCACAGATGTTGCCTGACCCGCTGAGTTACTCCAGCACTCTGTGAAACGTCACCTATCCATGTTCCCCACAGATGCAGCCTGACCTGCTGAGTTAGTCCAGCACTGTTACTCCAGGAGATTGTGTCTCTTTTTATGTAAACCAGCATCTGATGTTCCTTGTATCTAGATTAGGCGTGCATTTCACCCTACACTTGCGCTCGGTCCGCCAAGGCCTGCTGGATCTCCCGGTTGCCAACCACTGTAACTTCCCTTCCCATTCCCAAACTAGTCTTTCTGTCCTGGGCCTCCTCCATTGCCAGAGTGAGGTGACACGCAAACTGGAGGGACAGCACCTCGAAGCTCACAGCCCAATGACATGAACATTGAATTATCCAAATTAAACAGACATCCCCCCTTTCCCTCGTGGGCCATCTCCTCGTCATTCCTCTGTCATCTTCTCGCTGGCGAAAGGCGTCAGGATTAATCAGGAGTCACCGCTTCCAGTATTTTAAGTATGTTTTAAAAGTATGTTTTAGTGATTCTAGGTTTGTTTTACATGGGGGGGGGGAGGGGGGGGAATTGTGGGAAACTTTTTTTCAGTCACTTACCTCGACGGAGATGCGATTTTTCTCCTTTGCGGAGGATCGCCCGTGAGGAGCTCCAACCTCGGGGCCTGTGGACTTTAACACCGTAAAGCCCGCGGTCTCCGGTAAGAAGAGGCCGACTCGGGAGCTCCATGCTGCGGAGTGTTCCCATTCTTCCCGACGCCGGAGTTTCCATCGTCCCGACACGAGAGCTTTGGACATCGGACCGTCGGCAGCTGCGACTGCGGAGGGTTCAACAACCCCGACCGCGGGTGAACAAACGAGGAAGATGATTGGACTTTATTACCTTCCATCACAGTGAGGAATGTGGATTCTGCTGTGGTGGATGTTTCTGTTAAATTGTATTTTGCGTGTCTTGTTGCTTTTTACTTAGTATGGTTGTATGGGAACTCAAATATCACTGTACCTCAATTGTCACATGTAACAGTAAATGTGAACTGAACAAACTCTCTCTTAAAAACATCCAGTGAATTGGCCTCCACTGCCTCCTGTGGCAGGGAATTCCACAGATTCACAACTCTCTGGTTGGAAAAGTTTTCCTCATCTCAGTCCTATACGACCTACCCGTTATTCATAAACGGTGGCCCCTGGTTCTGATAATATCCTAGTTATATAATTTCAATTATAACGTAAGGTATTTTATTAAGTCAAGATTAATTTGACTTATTTTTGTTTTGGGTTATGAAGCTTTGTAATTCTGTGCTGTAGATGAGCTGGGTGATCAGGAAATTGGAGGCCAGCATTCAAACTGCATTCAAGCTGCTTCAAGCAAACAGAAGCCTTGAGAGAGGATGTGTTTCCTTTGGAGTTGGGTCTCTGTAAACAGGAACTTCTGTGGGTAATTGATAAAGATCCTTACATTGTTTAAGAAGGTACTGCAGATGATGACCTTTGACTAAGTTCCTGTTGTTTGGGGGTTTGTAACTAAAGTTTGTGATCGATATAACTGTAGCATGAGAAGTATTGTGTTAGTGACAAGAATGCCTTGAATGGATATACTCTGTGATTGATGTGTTAAACGTCCTTGCTTCAACTCGATATAAACATGTGACTACATTTCCAAAATACTATAAAAAAAAGATGCTGTATGTCGTTGTTCATCAGAGTGATGGTCCAGGAGGGTTAAATATGTGTTTCATACTTGACATTGTATCCCCTGGCACTCTCGCCAGATAAATGATCAGTAAAGGTTGTGTTGGTTGATCTAACTTATTGTGAGTTGTCTGTTTTATGAAATTAACCTTAACAGTTCTGTACTCCCCCAACATGGGGAACACGTTTCCTGCATCTACCCTGTCCAATCCCTCTAATTTTATATGCTTCTATAAGATTCCCTCTCATCATTTGAATTCCAGTGAATATAAACTCAGTCGACCCATTCTTTCAACATAAGTCAGTCCCGCCATCCCAGGAATTAACCTTGTGAACCTACGCTGCACTCCCTCAATAGCAAGAATGTCCTTCCTCAAATTAGGACCGAAACTGCACACACTTCTCTAGGTGTGATGTCACTAGGGCAGTGTACAACTGCAGTAGGACCTCCTTGCTTCTAAACTCAACTCCTCTCGTTATGAAGGCCAATATGCCATTAGCTTTCTTCACTGCCTGCTGTTCCTGCGTGCTTACTCCCAGTGACTGATGTACAAGGACACCCAGGTCTCGTTGTACTTCCCATTTTCCTAACCTGACAACATTCTGATAATAGTGCTGGAGTAATACCTTACACTTATCTCCTGTGACTCTCAGTCCAAAGGTTCCTTCTCTCCAGAGATGCTGCCTGTCCTGCTGAGTTACTCCAGTATTTTGTGTCTGTTGTGGAGAACATGGAGAGGGGACATTTTTTTGGGTCACGACCCTTCTTCAGACATGAAACATCGTCTATCCACATTGACCACAGATGCTGCCTGACCCGCTGAGTTACACCAGCACTCTGAAACGTCACCTATCCATGTTCTCTACAGATGCTGCCTGACCCGCTGAGTTACTCCAGCACTCTGTGAAACATCACCTATTCATGTTCTCCACAGATGCTGCCTGACCCGCTGAGTTATACTAGCACTCTGTGAAATGTCACCTATCCATGTTCTCCACAGATACAGCCTGACCTGCTGAGTTAGTCCAGCATTGTGTGAAATGTTACCTACCCATATTCTCCACAGATGCAGCCTGACCCATTTACTCTATTGAGCAAGAGCATCCATATACAACTATCTGTCCAGTCCAACGACTGAGTACATTAAAAAAAAGACTGGTCTGCCCCAACAGCTGCTGACAACCTTCTACCGCTGCACCATAGAGAGCATATTAACGTATGGCATCTCTGTGTGGTATCTCAGCTGCAGGGAGGCGGAGAGGAGAGCTCTTCAGCGCGTCGTCCACAGAGCGCAAAGGACAATTGGGACACAGCTACCAGCCTTGGAGGGCATCTACCACACACGGTGCCTCAGGAAGGCCGTCAGCATCCATAAAGACTCCTCACACCCTTGTAATGGCCTGTTCAAACTACTTCCCTCCGGCAGACGTTAAAAGGCCTTCTACGCCCGAACCTCCAGACTCAGGAACAGCTTCATTCCCGGAGCTATAGCGGCTCTGAACCGGCCCTGCTGAGTGCCCCCCACCCCCATGGACTGTCTCCCTCGGATGGCCACGTCACACAGACACATCTGCATTTTAGTCTGTTGAACAGTTTTGACTGTTTCACTGTTCTTTTTACAATCCATGTTCTCGGGATATCAATACCTAAATCAAAATTTTATTAGTTATTTATGTTATCACATCGGTTGGAAGCTGCATACCAAATCTCGTTGTGCTTATGTTGCAATAACAATAAAATATATTATTATTATTATTATTATAGTATTATTATTAATTCCCAGGATGGCGGGACTGTCATATGCTGAGAGAATGGATTGGCTGGGCTTGCAATATAAGATTATTAAGGGATTGGACATGCTAGAGACAGGAAACAAGTTCCCAATGTTGGGGGAGTCCAGAACTAAGGGCCACAGAGGGGGAGAGAGAGAGGGGGAGAGAAGGATGGGTAGTGAGAGGGGAAGAGAGAGAGGGGAGAGAGAGAGGGGGTAGAGAGAGAGGGGGGGAGAGAAAGAGGGGGAGAGATAGGGGTGGAGAGAGAGAGAGTGGGGAGAGAGTGAGGGGGAGGGGAGAGTGAGACGGGGGTGGGGGTGGGGGGGGGGGGGGGGGGGGGTGGGGTCCCTGCTCTGCTGATAGCCTGATGGAGGGGGAGATCAAACAGCCCTCAGAGCCTATAATACAGTCTTGTGGCCCAGAATTTAGGCCAAAGCCCAGAATTTAGGTCCGAAGCCTACACCACAGCTATACACAGGCCTAGAACCAATGACACAGGCCTTGAGCCTATGACACAGGCCTGGAGCATATGACACAGGCCTGGAGCATATGACACATTTGATACTGTCGACCACACGGGGTTCTCATTGATGACACATTGATGGTACGGGGTTGGTATTGACGATACTGCCCTGAGCTGGTTCATCTCCTACCTCATAGGTAGGAGTTTCTTCACTAACATAGGCAACTCTTTCTCCTAGCCTCTGCTGTGGGGTTCCACAAGGTTCCATCCTTGGCCCCATTCTCTTCTCCCTGTATATGCTGCCCTTAGGCCAAGTCATTCAAAGGCACGGCATTTCCTTCCATTGCTATGCAGATGATACACAACTCTGTCTCCCCCTGAAGCACAAAAAACAATCAAATCTGCTCAGTCTTATCCGCTGCCTCGAGGATACAAAGTGTTGGATGGCCCACAACTTCCTCAAACTAAATAATAATAATAATAATAATAATAATAATAATAATAATAATAATAATAATAATAATAATATATTTTATTGTCATTGCTGCCAATCCCGAAAGTGGGAAGATGTAATGAATGGTGTCTTGTTTAAGACCTGAGAGCTATTTAAAATAGTGATTCCTATTGCTCCTTTAGTACCTGACACCAAAATTATTCTGTTATCTATAACGGCAAAAACCGACAACTTTCCAGTAATTGACCTATGTTCAGCCTTTTTCTCCATACCGCTGCATAAAGACATCCAGTTCCTGTTTGCTTTTACCTGCAATGATGAACAAGGAGGCACCTGTGCGATAATAAGCTGAGAATGTTGCGCCTTTAATCCCTGATGAATCCTCTAATATCACTGACCTTGCTACCAATATTTCACAAGAAATTGAAAAGATCCGTGTAGATTGGCAAAAGCATGTTAGCCAATTAGAATGCCTAGTAATTATAACCCCGCCTAATTATAGCATTCATAGTGTAAGATCCTACCCACTGCCCACCGGTAACAGTAGCAATGTGAATGTGTAATGACCTGCATAGAAGTTAATGACCTGAACAATAAAGATGCTTGTGTTTCAACCTGTGTAAGTCTGAGCTCTTTACAGAGAGACCGACGCGGGGAGTGGACAGGACTAGCAGCTGCAGGTACTGGAACGGCTGGAACAGCGATCAGGTTAAAGTTGAGCGGAGGTGCATCAGGACCCTGGAGCGCTGGATGCCGTTCCTTCACAGGAAGGAGGTGTTGACGATTGCTTCTATAGATGGTGCCACCGATATCAACCAGGTAGGATCGTGGTTCCTTTGCGGGGCCATAAATGTACCCCAGTTTGGTATGTCCCTTGTCTGTCTGTAGACGGACTACTTTGCCTTGAATGAGTGGCTTAAGTGGCTTGCTGGTCTTGTTGTAAGTGCGTTTCTGTGTGTCTCGGTTGGACTGTACGCGCTTTTGAATTACGGCGGGGTTGAAAACTTGGGGCTTTAAATGATCCTGGGTGATGGGCAGCGGAGGTCGCGTTTGGCGGGACATCAGGTGCTGGGCTGGAGAACCTAGTTCAAGTTCAAGTTCAAGTTTATTGTCATGTGTCCCTGAGAGGACAATGAAATTCTTGCTTTGCTTCAGGCATTTACTACAAAACACATGAATAAATAAACTGATAAAGTGCAAATAACAAATAATGGGTTATTAATCTTCAGAGTTTGGCCTAGCCAGGTTTAATAGCCTGATGGCTGTGGGGAAGTAGCTGTTCCTGATCCTGGTTGTTGCAGTCTTCAGGCTCCTGTACCTTCTACCTGAAGGTAGCAGGGAGATGAGTGTGTGGCCAGGATGGTGTGGGTCTTTGATGATACTGCCAGCCTTTTTGAGGCTGCGACTTCGATAAATCCCCTCAATGGAAGGAAGGTCAGAGCCGATGATGGACTGGGCAGTGTTTATTACTTTTTGTAGTCTCTTCCTCTCCAGGGCGCTCAAGTTGCCGAACCAAGCCACGATGCAACCGGTCAGCATGCTCTCTACTGTGCACCTGTAGAAGTTAGAGAGAATCCTCCTTGACAAACCGACTCTCCGTAGTCTTCTCAGGAAATAGAGGCGCTGATGAGCTTTCTTGATAATTGCATCAGTGTTCTCGGACCAGGAAAGATCTTCAGAGATGTGCACGCCCAGGAATTTGAAGCTCTTGACCCTTTCAGCCATCGACCCGTTGATATAAATGGGGCTGTGGGTTCACCTCCTAATCCTTCCAAATTCCCCAATCAGTTCCTTGGTTTTGCTGGTGTTGAGGGCCAGGTTATTGCGCTGGCACCATATGGACAGTTGATCAATCTCTCTTCTATACTCTGACTCATCCCCATCAGTCATACGTCCCACAAAAGTGGTGTTGTCAGCAAACTTGATGATGGAGTTCGCACTATGACCGGCTACGCAGTCATAAGTATAGAGTGAGTACAGCAGGGGGCTGAGCACGCAGCCTTGAGGTGGTCCCGTGCTGATTGTTATCGAGTCTGACACATTTCCACCAATACGAACAGACTGTGGTCTGTGAATGAGGAAGTCGAGGATCCAATTGCAGAGGGATGCGCAGAGACCCAGTTCTGCGAGTTTGGTAACCAGCTTGGAGGGGATGATTGTGTTAAATGCCGAGCTGTAATCGATGAATAACAGCCTGACATATGAGTTTTTGTTGTCCAAGTGGTCCAGAGTGGAGTGGAGGGCCATGGAGATCGCATTCACCGTTGATCTGTTGTGGCGGTAAGCGAACTGCACTGGGTCCAGGTTTTTGTCGAGGTAGGAGTGGATTTTCGCCATGATCAACCTCTCAAAGCACTTAATCACCACAGGCGTTAGTGCCACTGGTCGATAGTCATTGAGGCACGTCACCTTACTCTCCTTGGGCACTGGTATAATTGATGCCCCCTTTGAAGCAGGTGGGGACCTCAGACCTCAGTAGTGACAGGTTGAAAATGTCCGTAAAAACTCCAGCCAGTTGGTCCGCACAGGTTTTTAGAACACGACCGGATATACCATCAGGTCCAGGTGCTTTTCGGGGGTTCACCCCTCTGAAGGATTTCCTGACGTCGGCCTCTGTGACTGATACTGAAATAACATCACAGCGAATGGGGGCTCGGGAAGGCACATCAGTATTCTCCCCATCAAAGCGTGCGTAAAACGCATTGAGCTCCTCAGGGAGTGATGTTTCGCCGACATTCGAGCTGCCTCCTGGTTTCGCCTTGTAGGAGGTGATTGCATTCAGACCCCGCCACAGCTGACGAACGCCTGTCTCATCCTCCAGCTTGGAGCAGAAGTCCCTTTTAGCCTTTTTGATGGACTTTCCAAGGTCGTATCTGGACTTCTTGTAGACCACTGTATCATCAGACATGGATGCCCTGTGTCTGGTCTTCAGAAGAGTGCGGATCTCAAAGTCCATCCAAGGTTCCTGATTGGAAAACTCTCGGAAGGTTTTGATGGGGATGCAGTCCTCCGCACATTTCTTAATGAAGTCTGTAACGACTGTGGCGTATTCGTTCGTCAGTTGCCGAGTCCTTGAACATTTCCCAGTCTACAGACTCCAAACAGTCCTGGAGTTGTTCCTCTAAAACATTATTGGACATTTCCCAGACTACAGACTCCAAACAGTCCTGGACTTGTTCCTCTAAACCTAAAACGTTATCTCTCAGGTTCAGCAGGTCCAGGTGGCCATCCCTCTTCCCCTTTTGTAACCGGCTCACCGGTGGCCCCGCGATGGTCTTCCTCCACGGTGTCTCCCCATAGCCTTCGGGCTCACAGAAACGCACCCTCAACGTTTTTGAGGTAAGGGTTGATGAGGCTGCTCCTCACCGTACGAGGACCGGGCGGGTTAGCAAGCCACCTGTTAGAAATGACGATTATGTTTAACCCCATTAGTATTAGATGTGACAATTTGCATTTAGCATTTTATTTACTTATTGTAGTTGCAATGCTTTACTTGTCTTTCATTTATACAAGAGGTGATGTGGATTGGCTATAGCATGTTAGCCAATTAGAATGCCTAGTAATTATAATCCCGTCTAATTATAGCATTCATAGTGTAAGATCCTACCCGCTGCCCACCAGTAACAGTAGCAGCGTGAATGTGTAATGACCTGCATAGAAGTTAATGACCTGAACAATAAAGATGCTTGTGTTTCAACCTGTGTAAGTCTGAGCTTTTTACAAGGTTGCAGTGAGATGCATGAGTACAATGAAGGAAATGGGAGCTGCTGGCCAATCAGCTGGTTTGGTGGACTCTGGGGTACTGTGTTACATTATGGCTCTATCTTTTTGTTAATCATCGCTCTCATTTTTATTGTTAAAAGCTTCAGACCATTGTGTACTTATCGAGGACTGTGAATGTTATCATACATGATAAAGTGGAAGGAATGAAAGAGTTTAAAGATTTAGAAGTGACAAAATGTATTCTGCTGTAGATTTAGCAGCAATAAATGAATGCTTAACTTTTCTCCTCCAACACTAGCAAGAGTACAGCACAATACATGAATGTTTTTGCCTTTCTTCTACAACACTAACGAGATGACAGCACAACATGAATGTTTTTGCTCTATGATATAAACAATCACAAAGATATTCAGACAACTCGTTCTTACCCTTTACGCTACAGATTGTAGTGTACAAACAATTAATCAACAAGGTCAAAATACAAGTGCATCAATCTGCAAAAATAGCTCCTTCCGCATAACCACATATGGGCGAACCTTTCCTCTATCGGAAGAACCAGTCAATCTTCTGATTTTAGCCATATATGTACAATGGCTGTACAATGCTTTGTAAGATAAAGAATTGCGGAATTGCTGAATATTAGGGTATAAATATGTCTGATTGAACATTACCTCTGTGTGTGGAGAAAGAGAGACTCTGTAGTCTGTATTTTACATACTGTGAGAGTTGACTCCCACACCCGCCTGGAGAAATAAAGACGTTCCTGCATTACTAACTTTTGTGTTGTCATCTGTTTGAAGCAAATTGAACCTTAACACCAAGGCTCAGCACATGGGAGGGGCAAGCCTAGAAAGGGAGGAACATCAACCTACCCTTAAAAACCCCTTACCGGCTAGAAGTAGATCTCTTTCCCTGATGAAGCTACAGCGATAGCGAAACTGGAAAATCGTTGTCCAGTCGGGAAGAGTTTGGCAATTGGTGTTTGCAAGCTGGAAAAAAAAACAAAGACTTGGTGAGCACCTTGGTAACAGTAATAATGTAATGTAATAACAGTAATGTAATGTAACAGTAATTGAGCAACAGCAATAATGTGAATCGCGACCAGCACAGGAATCAACTGAGACCGAGATTCCTTTGCAGTCGCTGTTAGAGTTAGTTATAAAATACCCCAGACTCTGCACCATCTGAGGGTTCTGCAAGAGCAGAACCCACTTAGGGTATCACGAGGGAGGCAGTGATATTAACACACTTTGTAAAACCGGCAATTCCCACCCAGGAAACATTACAAACATTGGCTTCTAATGCTGAAACCTGGGCAAAGCAAACATGAAAAACTTTGATTGAAAATTACCAAAACAGCCTGGAAAATCTGGATGAGGTGCACCTGGAGGGCGAACCAACTGATCGTGTGCAGGAGGTGGTAACCAAAGCCTTAATCTGGAAGAAGTCTTAATAAGAAGAAAAATGTGGGTGATAAATTTAAAATCAGAATGGAGGATCTTAGAGAAGGAGTTTTGAACCTGGCCTCAGTGACTGGCTGGAACAGCGAGGCAGCTTCCTGGAGCCCCAGCCCCACAGACCGGCCTTATCGCGAACGATAAGATTGCTACGGACATTGAGTTGGCCATATATAACCATATAACAATTACAGCACGGAAACAGGCCATCTCGGCCCTACAAGTCCATGCCGAACAATTTTTTCCCCTTAGTCCCACCTGCCTGCACTCGTACCATAACCCTCCATTCCCTTCTCATCCACATGCCTATCCAATTTATTTTTAAATGATACCAATGAACCTGCCTCCACCACTTCCACTGGAAGCTCATTCCACACCGCTACCACTCTCTGCGTAAAGAAGTTCCCCCTAATATTACCCCTAAACTTCTGTCCCTTAATTCTGAAGTCATGTCCTCTTGTTTGAATCTTCCCTATTCTCAAAGGGAAAAAGCTTGTCCACATCAACTCTGTCTATCCCTCTCATCATTTTAAAGACCTCTATCAGGTCCCCCCTTAACCTTCTGCGCTCCAGAGAATAAAGACCTAACTTATTCAACCTATCTCTGTTAACTTACTCCAAGGTAATGTGGGATAATGGAGGAGTCACTTTCTGCATGTACGGACGAGATTGCTGAGCTGAAGATTCAGATCAAGCGTCTAACTGCTGAGTTTTGAGTTTTTTTTTAACTTGGATAAATAATGTGAGGACCCCGAATCCAGATCGTGTCGCAACAACATAAGATTAGTGGGGGTTCCTAAGGAGACGGTCATCAATTCCATTGCTATCGCCACCCTGCTTAAGGACGCGTTCAAGCTGGACAAAGCCGCTACTGGACCGGGCGCACAGATCCACACAGCCGAAACCACGACCCGGTGAGCAACCACGACCCAGGTCCCATTACTACAACGACTGTGTAAATGTTTTACAGTGTGCGGGAGAGGTTCGACACATCGATACCGGTGGGATGAGGATCTCGTTTTTCCCGACCACACTGCTAAGGTGGCTCGGGCCCGGGCAGCCTTCAACGAGGTCAGAAAACAGCTGCATGTTGTGAAGGGAGTTCACTATGGTCTTTTCCACCCGGCCCGACATTGGATCAGCTACCAAGGTGTGGAGAAAGACTTGGACTTGGCGGAGGATGCCAAGGCTTACGTCAACAAGATGAATATTGGGTGATGTTGTACAATATGTTGCAATAATGTCATGCATCCATGCCTTTAGTTTACATTCAAATACTTGTTCGCATTTGATGTTTGTTTACATTTAGACACTTGTTTATTCCTGTTCAACTTACATTAGTTCATCTTTTCTGCAATTTTCCTTTTAGAAGAAGGGGGGATTTAACTTGTGTAAATTGTCGTGTGATAATACCTTATTTTGCACTAATATTAGGCCGCCAAAATATATTACGGTATATTGGTGTTTATATATCGTTGAAGTGGTCTTTTCATGTACATTCCTTTAGCCTACATGAGGTAATATTTCATTTAAGCTGCTATGGGATATTCTTATTATTGGTTGTGCCTTTTATTACACATTTAGGAGTCTGTGGAAGTTATTTCTTAGGTTTTACTTAGTTTATTCTCCGAGTTGTTGCCACGGTTATGAGGCAACAATTGGTTTCTCGTTTCTTACACTGAGGTCTCCATTTTGGAGACTTTTTTGGTGTGTGCGTGTGTGGGGGGGGGGGGGGTTGTGTATGTGTGGGCGGGGGGTGGGGCAGCCATCACGGCCTTCTTCGGATCCATTTGCTTTCTTCATTTACACAAAAATGTGTTCTGCTGATTTGAATCCCAGCATTCTTGGTTCTGGCACAACTATTTGTGTTCTCACTTTGGACCATACGTGGTATGGGCAATCCTATTAAAAGATCCAGGGTTTTCAGTCACCTGAAACGGCTTAACTCTGACAGTATTTTTGCAGGAGACTCATCTTAGCCATAAAGATCATCATAGGCTGCAGTCCTCTTGGATAGGTCAGGTCTACCACTCCAATTTAATTCTAAAGCTAGTGGGGTTGCTATTTGAATTAATAAAATTATTTGTTGAAATATTTTATTCAGATGAGTTGAATATGCAGATAGTTATTAATGAATATGATATAGTTGGGATCACGGAGACATGGCTCCAGCGTGACCAAGGCTGGGAGTTGAACATCCAGGGATATTCAATATTCAGGAGGGATAGACAGAAAGGAAAAGGAGGTGGGGTAGCGTTGCTGGTCAGAGAGGAGATTAACTCAATAGAAAGGAAGTACATTAGCGTGGAGGATGTGGAATCGATATGGGTAGAGCTGCGAAACACTAAGGGACAGAGAATGCTAATGTGGAGTTGTGTACAGGCCACCTAACAGTAGTAGTGGAGTTGGGGATGGTATCAAACATGAAATTAGAAATGCGTGCAACAAAGGTAAAGCAGTTATAATGTGTGACTTCAATCTACATATAGATTGGTTGAATCAAATTGGCAGGGGTGCTGAGGAAGAGGATTTCTTGGAATGTATGAGAGATAGTTTTCTAAACCAACATGTAGAGGAACCAACGAGAGAGCAGGCTATTCTAGACTGGGTATTGAGTAATGAGGAAAGGTTAGCGAGCAGTCTTGTTGTGCGTGGCCCCTTGGGCAAGAGTGACCATAATATGATTGAGTTCTTCATTAGGATGGAGAGTGACATAGTTAATTCAGAAACAAGGGTTCTGAACTTCAAGAAATGTAACTTTGAGGGTATGAAACGTGAATTGGCCAAGATAGAATGGCAATTGATTCTAAAAGGGTTGACGGTGGATATGCAATGGAAGGCATTTAAAGACCACATGGATGAACTACAACAATTGTTCATCCCAGTTTGGCAAAATAATAAATCAGGGAAGGTAGTGCATTCGTGGATAACAAGGGAAATCAGGGATAGTATCAAAACCAAAGATGAAGCTTACAAATTAGCCAGAAAAATCAGCCTACCAGAGGACTGGGAGAAATTCAGTCCACCAAAGGAGGACAAAGGGATTAATTAGGAAAGGGAAAATAGATTATGAAAGAAAACTGGCAGGGAACATGAAAACTGACTGCAAAACCTTTTATAGATATGCGAAGAGAAAAAGATTAGTTAAAACAAATGTAGGTCCCTTGCAGTCAGAAACATGTGAATTGATCATGGGGAACAAAGAAATGGCAGACCAATTGAATAAGTACTTTGGTTCTGTCTTTACTAACGAAAACATAAATAATCTGCCGGCAATAGCAGGGGAACGGGGGTCAAATGAGATGGAGGAACTGAGTGAAATCCAGGTTAGCCTGGAAGTGGTGTTGGGTAAATTTAATGGATTAAAGGCCGATAAATCCCCAGGGCCAGATAGGCTGCATCCCAGAGTGCTTAAGGAAGTAGCCCCAGAAATATTGGATGCATTAGTGATAATTTTTCAAAACTCTTTGGATTCTAGAGTAGTTCCTGAGGATTGGAGGGTAGCTAATGTAACCCCACTTATTAAAAAGGGAGGGAGAGAGAAAACGGGGAATTATAGACCAGTTAGTGTAACATCGGTAGTGGGGAAAATGCTAGTCAGTTATTAAAGATGGGATAGCAGCACATTTAAAAAGTGGTGAAATCACTGCACAAAGTCAGCATGGATTTATGAAAGGTAAATCATGTCTGACGAATCTTATAGAATTTTTTGAGGATGTAACTAGTAGAGTGGATAAGGGAGAACCAGTGGATGTGTTATATCTGGACTTTCAGAAGGCTTTCGACAAGGTCCCACATAAGAAATTAGTATGCAAACTTAAAGCACACGCTATTGGGGGTTCAGTATTGATGTGGATAGAGAACTGGCTGGCAGACAGGAAGCAAAGAGTAGCAGTAAACGGGTCCTTTTCAGAATGGCAGCCAATGCCTAGTGGGATGCCGCAAGGCTCAGTGCTTGGACCCCAGCTATTTACAATATCTATCTATCTATCTATCTATCTATCTATCTATCTATCTATCTATCTATCTATCTATCTATCTATCTATCTATCTATCTATCTATCTATCTATCTATCTATCTATCTATCTATCTATCTATCTATCTATCTATCTATCTATCTATCTAAAACTCAAATCAGTCCGTCCGCCAGCAGTACGGCGTCCGGCTGCATTTCTTCCTTTGATTCATTGCCACGCCCAATCCAGACGCTCAATCTCCGAGATATTTTCCATTTCGGTAGAGATTTCGCTTTTCTTTCTAAGTATCCGCTCCTCATTTCATTTCTTCGTGTTGAAGTACATGTTTTTAATCAAATCCTTCTCCCACCCACCCCCAAGTATATCAAAAATAAACAGGCTTCTCCATTTACATGTCAGCTTCCAACACACTTCGAAACAATGTTGCAACACAGGAACACTGAACTTTTCACTGCTGCAGCAGGAAGGGATTTTTTTTTAAAGAGGCAGGGCAGTGCTGGAATCTTACTTTTGAGAACGGCTTCAGTTCCATTGGAGGAGACGGGTGCATGGTGGAATATTGGGTTGGGGGATCACACCATTGGGGGAGCAGACCCAACGGGTCTGCACTTGGTCTAGTCTATATTTAAAACTCTGTGTGTCTGGCTGTGTGACTGTGTGTGTATCTGACTTGTGGCTGTCAGCCTTTGATTCGTTGCTACGCCAACACCCGACCCAGAAATGCCGAGATATTTTCCATTTCGGTAGAGATTTCACTTTTCATTCCAAGTATCCACGCCTCATTAAATTTCGTCGTGTTTATGTACACATTTTTAATAAAATCCTCCCCCCCCCACCACTCACTCATTTTGTCGCCTCCTGCTGGCCAGCGACCATAAAATTAAAGGTACACAAAAATGCTGGAAAAACTCAGCGGGTGCAGCAGCATCTATGGAGCGAAGGAAATAGGCAATCCTTTGGGCCGAAACCCTTCCTCAGACTGAAGAAAGGAAAAAGTAGGAGGAGGATCCCTAGGGCTGAGGGGGAGATGGGAAGGGGAGGAGACAGCAAGGGCTAACAAAATTGGGAGAATTCAATGTTCCTGCCCCCAGGATGCAGACTCCCCAAGCGGAATATGAGGTGCTGTTCCTCCAATTTCCGGTATTGCTCGCTCTGGTCAGATTCCACTTGGGGAGTCTGCATGAAGAAAGACTGGATAGACTCGGCTTGTACTCGCTGGAATTTAGAAGGTTGAGGGCGGGATCTCATAGAAACTTACAAAATTCTGAAGCGTTTGGACAGGCTAGATGCAAGTAGATTGTTCTCGATGTTGGGGAAGTCCAGAACAAAGGGTCACAGTTTAAGGATAAGGGGGGAGTCTTTTAGGACCGAGATGAAGATTTATTTTTCACACAGAGAGTGGTGAGTCTGTGGAATTCTCTTCCACAGAAAGTATTTGAGGCCGGTTCATTGGCTATATTTAAGATGGAGTTAGATGTGGCCCTTGTGGCTAATGGGATCAGGGGGTATGGAGCATCCAGAGAACTGGCCTCCACCTGAGGCAGATAATTCCAGACTCACCACTCGTGTGAAAAAGTGTTTCCTCTCACTTCTTAATGGCTTACTCCTTATTCTTAATCAGTGACTCCTGGTGATGGTCTCCCCCAACATCGGGAACATGTTTCCTGCCTCTAGCGTGTCCAAGCCGTTAACAATCTTATATGTTACACCTAAGGTACTGGAAGAGAGAAGGTGGGTGACGGTGAGAAAGGGAGGGAAACATGGAATGCAAACATCCCCGGGTGTTGTACCTATTGTGACCATGTTAACCCACTTAGAAGCTGTCAAGACAGAAGACATTATCACACTGAGCGACGGACTGGCTTGCGAAGCAAAAGGGGCTGTTGAGCCAAAACCAAAGAGACCAACGTCAGGTAACGCCATTGTAGTTGGGGACTCCATTGTGAGAGGTACGGACAGGGGTGTCTGCGGCAACTGACGGGCTTCGAGGATGGTGTGCTGCCTTCCTGGTGCCAGGTTCCAGGATGTCACGGACAGAGTGCAGACAATCACCAAGGGCGAAGGTGAACAGCCGGAAGTGGTAGTGCATGTCGGCACAAACGATGTCGGAAAGAAGGGGATGAATATTCTGCAGTGTGACTTTAGAGAGCTCGGAAAAATGCTGAAAAGCAGGACCCCCTGGGTTGTTATCTCCGGTTTGCTTCCAGTTCCCCGTGCTGGCGAGAGCAGGAACAGAGAGATACGGGACCTGAACGTGTTGCCGAGGAACTGGTGCTGGGGGCAGGGATTTAGATTCTTAGATCACTGGGATCTGTTTTGGAGTAAGGGGGAACTATACAACAGGGACGGATTGCATCTTAACAGGTGGAGGACCAGCATTCTGGCAGTCAGGTTTGCCACTGCCACATGGGTGGTGTTAAACTGAATAAGGGGGATGGGGTGTGCAATGGGATAGTCGAGGATGGAGTTAAAGGGAAAAGGTTTCTTAAATGTGTGAGCAGAGAGACAGTGGGGTGTAAAATGAGGGTCGAAGCAATAGGTGAAAAATAAAAGTGGCAGGCAGACAAATCCAAGGCAAAAATCAAAAAGGGCCACTTTTAAACATAATTGTATAAGGGGTAAGAGTTTTGTAAAAACAAGCCTGAAGTCTTTGTGTCTCAATGCAAGGAGCATTCTTAATATGTTGGATGAGTTGAATGTGCAGACAGCTATTAATGACTATGATATAGTTGGGATCACGGAGACATGGCTCCAGTGTGACCGAGGCTGGGAGCTGAACATCCAGGGATATTCAATATTCAGGAGGAATAGACAGAAAGGAAAAGGAGGTGGGGTAACGTTGCTGGTTAGAGAGGAGATTAACGCAATAGAAAGGAAGGACATTAGCTTGGAGGATGTGGAATCGATATGGGTGGAGCTGCGAAACACTAAGGGGCAGAAGACGCTAGTGGGAGATGTGTACAGGCCACCTAACAGTAGTAGTGGAGTTGGGGATGGCATTAAACAGGAAATTAGAAATGTGTGCAACAAAGGTAAAACAATTATAATGGGTGACTTCAATCTACATGTAGATTGGGTGAATCAAATTGGCAAGGGTGCTGAGGAAGAGGATTACTTCGAATGTATGCGGGATAGTTTTTTACACCAACATGTAAAGGAACCAACGAGAGAGCAGGCTATTCTAGACTGGGTATTGAGTAATGAGGAAGGGTAAGTCAGCAGTCTTGTTGTGCGTGGCCCCTTGGTTAATATGGTTGAGTTCTTCATTAGGATGGAGAGTGACATTGTTAGTTCAGAAACAAGGGTCCTGACCTTAAAGAAAGGTAACGTTGAGGGTATGAGACGTGAATTCGCCAAGATAGACTGGCAATTGAGTCTTAAAAGGCTGACGGTGGTAATGCAATGGAAGGAATTTAAAGACTGCATGGATGAACTACAACAATTGTTCATCCCAGTTTGGCAAAATAATAAATCAGGGAAGGGGGTGTATCCGCGGATAACAAGGGAAATCAGGGATATTATCAAAACAAAAGATGAAGCATACAAATTAGCCAGAAGAAGTAGCCTACCAGAAGATTGGGAGAAATTCAGAGTCCAGCAGTGGAGGACAAAGGGATTAATTAGGAAAGGGAAAATAGATTATGAAAGAAACCTGGCAGGGAACGTAAAAACTGACTGCAAACGTTTTATAGATATGTGAAGAGAAAAATATTAGTTAAAACAAATGTAGGCCCATTGCAGTCAGTAACAGTTGAATTGATCACGGGGGACAAAGACATGGCAGACCAATTGAATAACTACTTGTTTTCTGTCTTCACTAAGGAAGACATTACTAATCTGCCGGAAATAGCAGGCGACCGGGGGTAAAATGAGATGGAGGAACTGAGTGAAATCCAGGTAGCCGGGAAGTGGTGTTAGGTAAATTAAAGTCCGATAAATCCGCAGGGCCAGATAGGCTGCATCTCAGAGTCCTTAAGGAAGTAGCCGCAGAAAATGAGGATGCATTAGTGATAATTTTTGAAAACTCTTTAGGTTCTAGAGTAGTTCCTGAGGATTCTAGGGTAGCTAATGTAACCCCACTTTTTAAAAGGGGATGGAGAGAGAAAACGGGGAATTACAAGCCAGTTGGTCTAACATTGGTAGTGGGAAAACGGCTAGAGTCAGTTATTAAAGATGGGATAGCAGCACATTTGGAAAGTGGTGAAATCATTGGACAAAGTCAGCATGATTTATAAAAGGTAAATCAAGTCAGCATGGATTTATGAAAGGTTGAATGGCTTTCGACAAGGTCTCACATAAGAGAATAGTATACAGACTTAAAGCACACGGTATTGGGCGTTCAGTATTGATGTGGATAGAGAACTGGCTGGCAGACATGAAGCAAAGTGTAGGAGTAAACGGGCCATTTTCACAATGGCAGGCAGTGACTAGTGGGGTACGGCAAGGCTCAGTGCTGGGACCCGAGCCATTTACAATATATAGTAATGATTTGGACGAGGGAATTGTATGCAACATCTCCAAGTTTGCGGATGACGCGAAGCTGGGGGGCAGTGTTAGCTGTGAGGAGGATGCTAGGAGGCTGC
This sequence comes from Leucoraja ocellata, assembly GCA_036785375.1. Classification (NCBI taxonomy): domain Eukaryota; kingdom Metazoa; phylum Chordata; class Chondrichthyes; order Rajiformes; family Rajidae; genus Leucoraja; species Leucoraja ocellata. The sequence continues at coordinate 85,545 of JAWMAR010002142.1, forward strand.
AAGGTGACATGGATAGGCTGGGTGAGTGGGCAAATGCATGGCAGATGCAATACTGCATCAACAAAATAGAGAGAGTACAGAGGAGATTTACTAGAATGTTGCCTGGGTTTCAGCAACTAAGTTACAGAGAAAGGTTGAACAAGTTAGGGCTTTATTCTTTGGAGCGCAGAAGGTTAAGGGGGGACTTGATAGAGGTTTTTAAAATGATGAGAGGGATGGACAGAGTTGACGTGGAAAAGCTTCTCCCAATGAGAGTAGGGAAGATTCAAACAAGGGGACATGACTTGAGAATTAAGGGACTGAAGTTTAGGGGTAACATGAGGGGGAACTTCTTTACTCAGAGAGTGGTAGCTGTGTGGAATGAGCTTCCAGTGAAGGTGGTGGAGGCAGGTTCGTTTTTATCATTTAAAAATAAAATGGATAGTTATATGGATGGGAAGGGAATGGAGGGTTATGGGCTGAGCGCAGGTATATGGGACTAGGGGAGATTATGTGTTCGGCACGGACTAGAAGGGTCGAGATGGCCTGTTTCCGTGCTGTAATTGTTATATGGTTATATTACATGGTTAATATAATGTGGATACATGTGAGGTTATCCACTTTGGTGGCAAAAAGAGGAAAGTAAACTATTACCTGAATGGTGGCCGGATAGGAAAAGGGGAGATGGATCGAGACCTGGGTGTCATGGTACACCAGTCATTGAAAGTAGGCATGCAGGTGCAGCAGGCAGTGAAGAAAGCGAATAGTATGTTAGCATTCATAGCGAAAGGATTCGAGTATAGGAGCAGGGATGTTCTTACTGCAGTTGCACAGGGCCTTGGTGAGACCACACCTGGAGTATTGTATATAGTTTTGGTCTCCTAATCTGAGGAAAGACATTCTTGCCATAGATGGAGTACAGAGAAGGTTCACCAGACTGATTCCTGCGATGTCAGGACTTTCATATGAAGAAGGACTGGATAGACTCGGCTTGTACTCGCTGGAATTTAGAATATTGAGGGGGATCTTATAGAATCTTACAAAAGTCTTAAGGGGTTGGACAGGCTATATGCAGGAAGATTGTTCCCGATGTTTTGGAAGTCCAGAACAAGGGGGCATAGTATAAGGATAAGGGGGAAATCATTTAGGACCGAGATGAGAAAAACATTTTTCACACAGAGAGTGGTGAATCTCAGGAATTCTCTGCCACAGAGGGTAGTTGAGGCCAGTTCATTGGCTATATTTAAGGGGAATTGGGTGTGGCTAAAGGGACCAGGGGGTATGGAGAGAAGGCAGGTACAGGGTACTGTGTTGGATGATCAGCCATGATCATATTGAATAAACAAGGGGACATGACTTGAGAATTAAGGGACAGAAGTTTAGGGGTAACATGAGGGGAACTTCTTTACTCAGAGAGTGGTAGCTGTGTGGAATGAGCTTCCAGTGAAGGTGGTGGAGGCAGGTTCGTTTTTATCATTTAAAAATAAATTGGATAGTAATATGGACGAGAAAGGAATGGAGGGTTATGGTCTGAGCGCAGGTATATGGGACTAGGGGAGAATACGTGTTCGGCACGGACTAGAAGGGTCGAGATGGCCTGTTTCCGTGCTGTAATTGTTATATGGTTATATGGTTATACACCCTACATCCGGGCTACTATTTGGGGGTCTGTAGATATCACCAATTAGTGTCTTCTTGCCTTTACAATTGCTCAACTCAATCCACAGTGACTCTACCTCGTCAATCCCCATGTCTTCCCTCGCAAGGGACTGAATTCCATCCCTCACCAGCAGAGAACAGGACCTCCTCTGCCCACCTATAGGATGTATAACCGTGAATATTAAGTTCCCAGGCCCGATCCTCCTGCAGCCACGTCTCGGTAAACCCCAGAATGTCATATCTACCAACCTCTAACTGAGCCTCAAGCTCATCTACTTTACTTCTTATAGTTCGCGCATTCATATACAATACTTTTAATTCCTTACGCATCTCACCTTTCACATCAATCCCTATTACACTTGGCCATACTCTCCTATCCCCTTGTGAGCTTTATTTCCCGTTAATTCTGGGGTCTTTAACCATCCCTTTACTCTCTTTCCCTTTAACTCCGCCCTTGACTATCCCATTTGACATCCCACCCCCCCCCCCCCCCCCCTCCCCTTATTCAGTTTAAAGCCACCCGTGTAGCAGTGGCAAAACTGCCTGCCAGAATGTTGGTCCCCAACCTGTTAAGATGCAATCCGTCCCTGTTGTACAGTTCCCCCTTACTCCAAAACAGATCCCAGTGATCTAAGAATCTAAATCCCTGCCCCGTGCACCAGGTCCTCGGCAACACATTCAGGTCCCGTATCTCCCTGTTCCTGCTCTGGCCAGCACGAGGAATTGGAATAAATCCGGAGATAACAACCCTGGATGTTCTAGTTTTCAGCATTTTTCCGAGCTCTCTAAAGTCACGCTGCAGAATATTCATCCCCTTCTTTCCAACATCGTTTGTGCCGACATGCACTACCACTTCCGGCTGTTCACCTTCGCCCTTGAGGATTTTCTGCACTCTGTCCGTGACATCCTGGAACCTGGCACCAGGAAGGCAGCACACCATCCTCGAATCCCGTCTGTTGCCGTAGAAACACCAGTCCGTACTTCTCACAATGGAGTCTCCCACTACAATGGCGTTGCCTGACGTTGGCCTCTTTGGTTTTGGCATAACAGCCCTGTTTGCTTCGCAAGCCAGTCCGCCGCTCTCATATTTGTGTATACATCTATAGGATATCTTCTCATTCTTCTGCGCTCCATGGAGACCCAGCTTACTCAATCGCTCCATATACTTCATACTATGTAGTCCTGGCAACATCCCCATAAATCTTTTCAAATCCTTTCAAGGTTGTCAATACCTTTCTTATAACACTGACACACTTCCCCAGTGTGTCAGCCCATCAGTATTACTCCGTCGTTAGTCACTCCACCAGTACTGCCACCCAGTGTGTCACTCCATCAGCTCAACAGCACAGTGTGTCAGTTCATCAGTAATATGCCCCATTGTGTTACCCCTTCAAACCTATCCCACAGTATGCCACAACATCATTACCTTCCCACAGTGCGCCACTCGATCAGTACTACCCCGCAGTGAATTACTCCAACAGTACTGTCCAATAGTGTATCACTCCAAAATTACTTCCCCATAGTGTATCACTCCATCAGTACTACCCCTCAGGGTATCACTACATCAGTACTACCCCTCAGTGTATCACTCCATCAGTACTACCCCTCAGTGTATCACCCCAACAGTATTACCCCACAGTGTGTTCAGTATTACCACAGGATTCAGTATTACCACAGATTGTGCCACTCCACCAATGCGTTGCTCCATCGGTACTACCCCACAATAAATCAGTACATCAGTACATCAGTGTTGGGTCCACTGTTGTTTGTCATGTACATCAATGATCTGGATGATGGTGTGGTAAATTGGATTAGTAAGTATGCAGATGATACTAAGATAGGTGGGGTTGCGGGTAATGAAGTAGAGTTTCAAAGTCTACAGAGAGATTTATGCCAGTTGGAAGAGTGGGCTGAAAGATGGCAGATGGAGTTTAATGCTGATAAGTGTGAGGTGCTACATCTTGGCAGGACAAATCAAAATAGGACGTACATGGTAAATGGTAGGGAATTGAAGAATGTAGGTGAACAGAGGGATCTGGGAATAACTGTGCACAGTTCCCTGAAAGTGGAATCTCATGTAGATAGGGTGGTAAAGAAAGCTTTTGGTGTGCTGGCCTTTATAAATCAGAGCATTGAGTATAGAAGTTGGGATGTAATGTTAAAATTGTACAAGGCATTGGTGAGGCCAATTCTGGAGTATGGTGTACAATTTTGGTCGCCTAATTATAGGAAGGATGTCAACAAACTAGAGAGAGTACAGAGGAGATTTACTAGAATGTTGCCTGGGTTTCAGCAACTAAGTTACAGAGAAAGGTTGAACATGTTAGGGCTTTATTCTTTGGAGCGCAGAAGGTTAAGGGGGGACTTGATAGAGGTTTTAAAATGATGAGAGGGATAGACAGAGTTGACGTGGAAAAGCTTTTCCCACTGAGAGTAGGGAAGATTCAAACAAGGGGGCATGACATAAGAATTAAGGGACTGAAGTTTAGGGGTAACATGAGGGGGAACTTCTTTACTCAGAGAGTGGTAGCTGTGTGGAATGAGCTTCCAGTGAAGGTGGTGGAGGCAGGTTCGTTTTATCATTTAAAAATAAATTGGATAGTTATATGGATGGGAAGGGAATGGAGGGTTATGGTCTGAGCGCAGGTATATGGGACTAGGGGAGATTATGTGTTCGGCACGGACTAGAAGGGTCGAGATGGCCTGTCTCCGTGCTGTAATTGTTATATGGTTATATGGTTATATAGTACTAGCCCAACTGAGCGTCTGATGGGATGGCCACAAACTCTCCAACAACTTCCACGCCGTGTACCTCGGAGTCACACTCGACAGGACACTCTCTTTCAAAACCCACATTCAGAACACGAAAGCCAAGGTGGTAAGGTAAGCTCAAAGTGGGGCGCTGATCCACAAACCATCCGTGCAACTGCCCTAGCCCTGTGCGTCTCCACAGCTGAATACGCGTGCTCAAGCTGGAGCCGCTCCCACCACACCAAACTGGTTGACACAGCCCTCAACGACACCTGCCGCATTACCACGGGATGCATAAAGACAACGCCAGTCCCGTGCCTCTACGCCCTAGCTGGTATTGCCCCCCCCCCCCCCCCCTCAATATCAGACGATCCATCGTCGCCCAAGGCGAGCGGAGAGCACAGGAGATCGATACCAGGCACCCCCTGCACGGACACACAGCACCTCCACCCTGACTGAAATCCAGAGCCAGTTTCTTGCAGACAGTCCCACCTCTCCAGACAACCAAAGACACAGCAAGGACCAACATCTGGAAAGATGAATGGAACCAGCTCAACACACGAGCCCCACGACTGGACGGAGAGAGGAATCACTCCGACTGAATGCCTCGCCAGCAGGCACGACCTCCCATGGCCAACCAGGGAGACCCTCAACAGATTACGAGTGGAGCAGGGGAGGTGCAAAGCACTTATGAAAGCATGGAAACTACCAGGCAGAAGACACATGCAGCTGTGGAGCAGTACAGACAATGTCCCACCTACTGGAGTTTGACGACGCCCCCCAGTGCAGCCCCCAGGACCCGGCTGAACCGACCCGACCAGCTGTGACCTGCGCCAGATACTGGCAGAACGACGAAGAAGAAGAAGAAGAAGAAGAAGAAGAAGAAGAAGAAGAAGAAGAAGAAGAAGAAGAAGAAGAAGAAGAAGAAGAAGAAGAAGAAGAAGAAGAAGAAAGAAGAAGAAGAAGAAGAAGAAGAAGAAGAAGAAGAAGAAGAAGAAGAAGAAGAAGAAGAAGAAGAAGAAGAAGAAGAAGAAGAAGAAGAAGCCCAGTTTATGTCACTACATCGGCACGACTACACAATGTGTGTTACTTCAGTACTACTGCACAGTGTCTCTCCATCAGTGCTGCCATACAGTGTGCCACTGCATCAGAACTACTTCACATGTTATCACTACATCAGTACTACCCCACAGTGTGTCTCTCTATCAGTACCACGGCGAAGTTTCTCACTCCATCAGGACTACCTTACAGAGCGTCAGTCCTTTCGGACTGCCATTCATTTTATCACGTCATCAATACTAATCCACAGCGTGACATTAGATGCGTATCACCCCACAGTGTGTCCCTCCATCAGTACCACGCCGAGGTTCGTCACTCCATCAGGACTACCTACAGAGTGTGTAGAAAAGAACTGCAGATGCTGGTTGACATCGAAGCTAATGTAGTGGCCTGGACAAGGTTAGGAAAAGGCCAGACGCTAGGCCGGTTCGGAAGTCCTTTAATGAAGCATGACAACACTCGGATAACCACGAACCGGAATCCCGTGGGCAGTTCACCGTCCCTGTCCCTCAAGTGCCGAGGGGAATGACCCAAGGAGTGGCCTAATATCCAGGGACCGCCAAACTAGACACAAAATGCAGGAGTACTCACTTGGACGGGCAGCATCGCTGAAGCGCAGGAATGGGTGATTCAGATTCAGATTCAGATTCAATTTTAATTGTCATTGTCAGTGTACAGTACAGAGACAACGAAATGCATTTAGCATCTCCCTTGAAGAGCGACATAGCGAACGATTTGAATAAAAAAAATAATAAGTGTCCGGGGGGGGGGGGGGGGGGGGGGGGGGGGATTGGCAGTCACCGAGGTACGTTGTTTAGTAGAGTGACAGCCGCCGGAAAGAAGCTGTTCCTCGACCTGCTGGTTCGGCAACGGAGAGACCTGTAGCGCCTCCCGGATGGTAGGAGGGTAAACAGTCCATGGTTGGGGTGAGAGCAGTCCTTGGCGATGCTGAGCGCCCTCCGCAGACAGCGCTTGCTTTGGACAGACTCAATGGAGGGGAGCGTGGAACCGGTGATGCGTTGGGCAATTTTCACCACTCTCTGTAGTGCCTTCCGGTCGGAGACAGAGCAGTTGCCATACAATACTGTGATGCAGTTGGTAAGGATGCTCTCGATGGTGCAGCGGTAGAAGTTCACCAGGATCTGAGGAGACAGATGGACCTTCTTCAGTCTCCTCAGGAAGAAGAGACGCTGATGAGCCTTCTTGATCAGAGTAGAGGTATTATCTCTTCTCCCCTGAAGCAGGCAGGTCGGGCACAGTCGGAGCCGGGACTGAAATTGTTAAACTTGCAGCCGCGCACCGACTCCAACACTCCTGATCTTGAGCTGAAAGTCGAGCCGGTGTTTAGTCCCGGAGAACGTGTTCAGTAAATGACCAATGTCCGTTCCCTTGTCTTTCCGCAGTGAATTTAGTGGCGATTGTGATCCTGTCCCGGGAAAGTGCGGCCTCTCCACCTGCACCACTCGCTACCTGGTGGCCATGGCAGCGGCCGATCTGCTGGTCCTTATCATAGAGGTAATTTTGTATTGGATGCGACATCATTACTTTTATTGGAGTTTCCTGTCCATCACCCCTGTGTGCAGTGTTATCGATGTACTGAGGTTTGCAGCGACAGACTGTTCCGTCTGGTTCACCGTCACTTTCACCTTTGATCGGTTTGTCGCCATTTGTTGCCAGAAGCTGAAAACAAAATATTGCAGCGGGAAAACAGCGGTTGCGGTTCTGGCAACAGCCGGCGTTCTGTTCTGTCTGAAAAATGTTCCCCGCTATTTCGCACGGGAACCCCGGAGAATCATAGACAATGTCCCGTGGGGCTGTGACGTGGTGGACAGTTATTACACTGACCCCGGGTGGGTGGCATTTGACTGGTTCGACACGGCTTTAACTCCGCTCCTTCCATTCGCTGTAATCCTGCTGCTCAACGCTCTGACAGTCCGGCACATTTTAGTGGCCAGTCGGGTCCGTAAGGGGCTGAGGGGTGAGGGGCAAGGGGAGAACCGCAGTGACCCGGAGATGGAGAGCAGGAAGAGGTCTGTGGTTTTACTCTTCACCATCTCCGGCAGCTTCATCCTCCTGTGGCTGACGGCGGTTGTAAACTTCGTCTATTATCAGATCACAGGAATTGGAAATGATCTGAATGATTCTCAATATATCTTTCACAGAGTCGGGTATTTGCTGAGTAATCTCAGCTGCTGCACGAACACATTTATTTACGCGGCGACCCAGTCCAAGTTCAGGGAGCAGGTGAAGAGCGCGGTGAAATATCCGCTCACCTCAGTGCTTCGGCTCATGAATAAATCTGTGCCCTGAGCGCATCCCAGAGGCGGTCGCGGTCTCTCCTCTCCGGCCTCCGGCTCCTGCGTAGACGTTGACCATCATGGGGACACTGAATAAGGGGGAGGGTGGAAATGTTGATTTTTTTGTAGTGATTTTTCGTTGATACGGGGTGGAAACAGCTATTTTGTCGCCCTCCGCTGGGAACAGGATACTAAAGACGGCCATCTTGAAAGGCCCCAAATTATCTCCCCTCTCTCTCTCAGCCCTCGATCTCTCTCCCCTCTCTTTACTTTCCCCTCTCTCTCTTTCCCTCCCTTCCCCTCTCTCCCCTTTTACACTATATCTCTCTATCCCCTGCCTGTCTCTCCCCTCTCTTTCTCACCATCTTTCCTTCCCCCCTCTCACTCTCTCCCCATCTCTCTCTCCGCTCTACCTCCTGCCTCTCTCCTGCCTCACTCTCTATGTCCCCCACTGTCCCAACCCTCTCGCTCGCCCTCTCTATGTTCCCTCTCTCTCTCTCCGCCTCCTCACCCTCTCTTCCCAGAACAGGAGCCAAACGTGGGCAATCTTGAGACGGGCGCTAAACTTACCCCCATCTGCCTCTCACCTCTCTCAATTCAAATTCAATTTTCAATTAAAAAAAACGTTATTGGCATGATAAAATACATCGTTATATTGCCAAAGTAGAAACCATAACATACATATTTAAAATCCATAAATATAAATACAAGTATACAGTGAATGGATAGATATGGCCATGTACATGAACTCGCAATAGGCCTATAGCCCTTTATTGATTGCTACACGTTCTTGCAGCTGTAAGCAGTACAACACAATATCAAGTTTAGCAATTCAATATTAATTCTCTCTCTCTCTCTTTCCATTCTCCCTCACCCCCCTCTCTCTCACACACTCTTTCTATACCCCAACTATATCTCTCTCACCCTTTTTCCTTTCCCGTTCTCGCGCTCTCCCCACCTCACCCCCCCCCCCTCTCTTCCCGTCTCTCTCCCCCTCTGCCACTCCTCCATGCCCCGCTCTCTCTCACACACATCTCTCTCTTCCCTCTCTCTCCTGTCTCTCTTTCACCTATCTATCTTCCCTGTCTCTCTCACCCCATTCTCACAATCTCTCTCCCCACCTCTCTCCCCTCTCCCCATAGTTCTCTCCCCGATCTCTCTGTTCCCCACTCTCACACTCTCCCCTCTCATTCTCCGCCCTCTCCCTCTACCTCTCCCCACTCCCCCTTTTCTCTCTCTGCCCCCTATCTCTCTAGAACCTCTCTCTACCACATATCTTTCTCTCTCCTTTATCTCTGTCTGTTTCCCTCGCTCGAGGGGATGGTAATTTTTCGTGGATATGGGGGAAACGGCCATTCTGCCGCCTTCGCTGGGACGAGGAGGCAAAAGCCGGCCAATTTGAAATAGCCTCCAAACTCTCGCCCGCCTCGCCCTGTATCCCATTTCACCTTTTTACTTCAGATATACATAGCGGAAACAGGCCCTACAGCCCGCCGAGTATGTTAGGTATGTGATTACATATTGAGATACATATATGTATACATAGAAACATAGAAATTAGGTGCAGGAGTAGGCCATTCGGCCTTCGAGCCTGCTCCGCCATTCAATATGATCATGGCTGATCATCCAACTCAGTATCCCGTACCTGCCTTCTCTCCATACCCCCTGATCCCCTTAGCCACAAGGGCCACATCTAACTCCCTCTTAAATATACCCAATGAACTGGCCTCAACTACCCTCTGTGGCAGAGAGTTCCAGAGATTCACCACTCTCTGTGTGAAAAAAATTCTCCTCATCTCGGTTTTAAAGGATTTCCCCCTTATCCTTAAGCTGTGACCCCTTGTCCTGGACTTCCCTAACATCGGGAGCAATCTTCCTGCATCTAGCCTGTCCAACCCCTTAAGAATTTTGTAAGTTTCTATAAGATCCCCTCTCAATCTCCTAAATTCTACAGAGTATAAACCAAGTATTATTATAACATATTAGCATATGTAATTAGTATATGTGATGGTGGAGGCTCAAGGTGGAGTCCTGGAATAAAGACGCTTGTAAGATTACCCCCGTGTTCGAACCTTATTAAATTCTGTTCGAAGCATCTAAATACGCAACAATTGGCGACGAGGATAAAAGAGCGAATATAATAACAAAGGACTGCAGGAAAAAGGAAAACAATTTAAAAAATAGAAATTGTATTTGGAAACAAAGTGGAACAGCACCAAGCCAAAAGATTTGGCGCCAAATGGTTTTGGATTGGCGCCAAAAAGGAAAAAAAAGTAGGAGCTGGAAGCAATAGCTCAGGGAAGAGCTAGGAACAAGCAGGGCAGTAAGACGCACCGAGCACAGCTGGAAACTAGGAGCGACGGTGTCAGCTTACCTGGAACGTTTTCCAGGGCTGTGCAGCCCACAGCCAAGCCCACGCAGCAGCCACAGGTGTCGGGTGGTGGACTGGTACCGTGAAGTTGAGTCTTCAGCCCAACCGGGAACAGTCAGCCCGGTGTGGGGGGTGGGGGGGGGGGGGGGGGGGGGGGACAACCATATAACCATATAACAATTACAGCACGGAAACAGGCCATCTCGACCCTACAAGTCCATGCCGAACAAATTTTTTCCCCTTAGTCCCACCTGCCTGCAATATAACCATATAACAATTACAGCACGGAAACAGGCCATCTCGACAAAGTAGAGAAAGCCCGGTCGGGAACAGAGTCAGCCCGACCGTGAACTTCACTTGCCCCCCTGCAGGAACTATACATCAGGAGGTGCAAATCCAGAGCCAACAATATCATGAGAGACCCCTTCCACCCCTGCAACGGACTGTTCCAGTTGCTACGGTCAGGTAAACGCCTCCGTTGCCATACGGTGAGAACGGAGAGGTTGAGAAGGAGTTTCTTCCCAGAGGCCATTCGGACTGTAAACGCCTTTCTCACCAGGGACTAACTCTACTGAACGTTTTTCCTTCCATTATTTATTATGTAAAAGAATATGTGTGCTATGATTGAGTTTACAGCGTGTTTGGTTGTTTGATTGTTTGTCTTTTGCACAAAAGTCCGCGAGCATTGCCACTTTCATTTCACTGCACATCTCGTATGTGTATGTGACAAATAAACTCGACTTGACTTGACTTGACTTGAAGGCCAATGACAGGCCCAGAAAAGCACCGACATAAGTTCAGTCTTCAGCCCAACCGGGAACAGTCAGCCCGGTGTGGGGGGAGGGGGATATGCTAGAGAAAGCCCGGTCGGGAGCAGAGTCAGCCTGTGAGCAGAAAAGCGGACCAGGCCCCCGAGAGAAGCGGAGAGAAGTCGAGAGCCGTGAAAGCCCGGTCGCAAAGGACTGCCGAGAGCGGGGAAAGCCGGACGTGATAGGAAGTCCGGCCCCGAGCGAAGAGTGTGTCCGCTCTAGAGAAGCGGAACATAGCACTCAAGCACTTCAGCCCGTTGGGGAACAGATTCAGCCCGGTCGGGGGAGTGAAGCAGAGAAAGCCCGGTCACAAGAAGCGTCCGAGAGTGGAGAAAGCCGACCACGAGAGAGGCACAATCCCGACGCTTGGAGCAGCGGTGACCAGCAGCAGAAAGGCAGCGACCCACCTTTAACCGAGTAGCGGGAGTCGACTTGGCAGCGAGCCAGCGGCGGCAACATAACGGCTGAGCCAGCAGCAGCATCGGAGGTCCGGAGTGGACAGCGGCGTTTAAAGTAAAAGTGATGCCCGAGGGCAGCCAGCTAAACCAGCAGTTAAGGTCCGGTGAGGCCATCAGCAGAGGTACCGGCCGGGACAGCTCGAGAGGTCGAGGAGGCACCAGAGTCCACAGGACGCAAGCTGGAGCAGTGAAATCCATCACAATAAAAGCCCACTGTGAATGTAATGCATTTTCACCGTAAAAGCAGGACTGTTGGATGTGTAATGCATTGGTCACTGTTATGAATAGTAAATGTGTGCATAGAAGGAATATGTTTAAAATTTTCTAGTCTGCCTATTAACAGGAAATGTTGCTTAATAGTATAAATCTAGATTAAGTAATAGATAGTGAGTTGGATAATATCTTAGAATGTAAAATGATTAAGTCCAGGGCAGAAGTCAGTGTTTTGTCTGTACAGGAGATATGTATTTTCTTATCTAGAGGTAATCAGTGTTTTGTCTGTACAGGAGCTCCTGAATATACGGCACCTGAATAGCAACAGGTAGCATAGCATTTCAAACGGCAGGAAAGTTGCCCCAGTTAGATTTTGGGTGCAATTTTGAGAATGGATTGAAGTCTTGGATGTTTTGTTCATTTCCAATGATATCACTGCAGAGGAGAAGAAGAGAGCATAGTTCACATTAGGCTTAGGAAGAGAGAATTATCACACCTTACGTACGTTACTGCTGCCAGCAGAGCCCGCGGATAAAAGTACGAGGAATGTAAGGGAGTATTAATGGCTCATTCCCGCCAAAACCTCCAAGGGCATCTAGAGGCAAGGAGCCTGAACTAAAAAGGGCCAACGTGTTCAAGTGCAAAAAGGACAGAGGTCAAGTGCAAAAGGACAGCGGTCAATTGCAAGAGAGAAGTCGTGCAAAAGGACAAAGGCCAAGTACAAAAGGACAAAGGTCAAGTACAAAAGGACGAAGGTCACGTGCAAAACGACAACGGTCAAGTGCAAAATGACAAAGGTCAAGTACAAAATGACAAAGGTCAAGTGCAAAAGGACAATGGTCAAGTGCAAAGGGACCAAGGTCAGGTGTAAAGGGACAGAGGTCAAGTGCAAAAGGTTGATAAAATCAATGCAGCACGCCGTATTAAGTCATTCATAAGAATGCGCATTACAGGAAAGCATTTCTTGATGTAAAAGGCGGCTGTAGTCACTCTGCAAGCGGCATACCGTGGTTACCGATCAAGGGTGCGCTACAGAGCTGTGCATGAAGCAGTCATTTCGATTCAGAGATGGTAAAAAGCATGCAAAATAGGTCATTCCCAGTTTGTGCAATATCAGTCAATGAGGGATGCGACTATTACCATTCAGACTGCCTACAAGAGTATGGTGGTTAGGCAGTGGGTTAAGCAAAAGAGACCTACTGTAAAAGTGCAGTCAGTACTCCGCAGGAGTGGGTATCCGAAAGACTTAAGATGCCAAATAGAGGCACAACAGAAAAGGCTGAAACGATACAAAAGGCTTAAACGATATAGCAAAGACTTCCTCAAACTGAAAGATACAACAATTGTAGTGCAGTCTCCTTACCGTGCTTACGAAGCAAGAAAACGAAGCAAAGCACAGATCAAAGCCAGTGTTGTATTGCAAAGAAAATATAGATCTTACTTGATGAAGAACCAGAGATATGACTTAAGTGGACAAGTAGATGAACAACAGAAAATGCTTAAACTATGCAAAAGGCTTAAACGATATAGGAAAGCCAGTATTGTACTGCAAAGCCAATATACATCCTATTTATTGATAAAGAACCAAAACGGTGACTTAAGAAGACGAGTAGATGAACAACAGAAAAGGATTGAACGATGCACAGAAAGGATGAATAAATGTGTGACAATGAGTAGAAAGCTGCTACTAGAAAAGTCAAAAGAAGAGAGGCTTGTCGGTCAAGACAAAAGTATGCAGGGACCGATTGGGATTAGGCCACCTCAGTATAGTCCAGCATGGAGCCTCCTTCACTGAGCAATGGACAAATGGTTATGCATTGCAGAATCTCATGAAACAACAATAGCAGAAAGATAAGCAGAGAATGGAAATTAAACAACCGAGGAAGCTGCTAGAAAACGAAAACTTGCCGCCATGAGTCAGATTCCACCTACAAAGAGGAATACAAAACATATACATGAACCAGAAAATGATGACTCATAATGCACGGGGTAATGTATTTGGTTTAAGTATAATACCATTGTGCAACAGTGTATTATTCAATGACATGTGGGAAAAGATCATATACCGTACAGGTGAAATGGACTTAAAAGGGGAGGAGTGCGGTGTATGTAATAAAATGGTGTTACCTGCCTCCAAGATAAAGGGGGAGGAGTGTTATGTATTTAATAGAAATGATGTTACTTGTCTCCAAGTTAAAGGGGGGAGGAGTATTAGTTATATGACAATTAGCATATGATAGTGTCTTGTGATGTCCTGTGCACGGGGAGACTCAAGGTGGCGTCCTGCAATACAGAAGCTTGTAAGATTACTCCCGTGCCCGAGCCTTAGTCTATTCCAACCATCCAAATACACTACAAACACCTCGCACTTCCATCAACCATTCCTCGGCTTAGATTGATTGAATTTCATCCAACCATCTTCACTATCTACAATACTCTACAATCTCTTTAGTAGCACCTGCGAGCTTGCTAATCAAGTCTTGTACGTTCCGTCCTGATCTTTTATGTAGATGATAAACAGCAATGGAAATTAGATTCCCAGCACCCAATCCTGACGCACACCAATAGTCCCCGGCATCCAATGGATAAACCACCTTCCAGCATCAACATTCCACAATGTCAATTTTCTATCCAATTATCAAACTCTCATTGGCTCCCATGTGATCTAACTTCCCAGAAGCGCCAACCATGCGGAACTTTGTCAATGGCCTTGCTGAAATTCACGAAATACAATGTCTACAGCTCTTCCCTCATCAAGATTTGATTTTTTTAAAAAGGTAATCAAATTTACCCTCCTACCATCCGGGAGGCGCTACAGGTCTCTCCGTTGCCGAACCAGCAGGTCGAGGAACAGCTTCTTTCCGGCGGCTGTCACTCTACTCAACAACGTACCTCGGTGACTGCCAATCACCACCCCCCCCCCCCCCCCCCCTCCCCCCCAGACACTTATTATTTTTTTATTCAAATCGTTTGCTATGTCGCTCTTCAAGGGAGATGCTAAATGCATTTCGTTGTCTCTGTACTGTACACTGACAATGACAATTAAATTGAATCTGAATCTGAATGAATCTGAAATTATGAGTTACTATCGTCACGTTCAGAAACACGCTGATAGACGCTAAACACCCATGTTCATCTAAATGCAAGCATATCTTAACCCTCAGAATACACCCCAGTATCTCTCCTATCACAGGTTTACTGGCTTGTAGTTGCCAAGCTTGTCAATGCACCTCTCCTTAAATAAATGGACAACATTTGTCAACCTTCTGTCTTTTTCAACCGGTCCTCCATGTAATAATGACTCATACATTTCAGATACGGCGCCTTTAATTTCCCCCATTAGCTCCTGGCTGTGACTTCCGACATATTTGATGACGCCAAGGAAGAATGTCTACCGTCACATGCATCAAGACATTCAGCGCCTCTTTGACCCAATATTGACTGCATGCAAACCACTTTCATTGACGGATCCAAGCACACCGGTCCTCGTGTCTTTCACCAGGGGGAAACCAGCGGAGATATATTCCTCGTCCATCGATTGCAGCACCACCATAGTTGCCGCTTTGATTGCAGAGGTGTCCAGCTCTTTGTTGACCCATTTTCACCTTATATACATACATCCCTTTGGGATTATCCTGACAACTACACCTGCAGAAATTGCATCCAGGTGCTGCTCAAGATTGAATGTTGAGGAAAAGGAACAGCAGCTGGACGACCTCAGGGTCATCCAAGAAAACGAGAGTTTCCTGGACAGGACCCACAGTGAAGTTGTTACACCAGGGATACCGGATGAGTGAAGGTGGGGGACTATGAGAAAGAGGAGTAAATATGAGGTGCATGAGACCCCAGTGGTTATACCAAATGAAACCCGGGAGCCCTCGGGAAGACGGTGCTTTGAGTCCGAACGGCAGACAGGTCGGTGGCTCCAATCCTGGCGATGAGACTCGACTAGCGAGACCGACGCTGGGCAGCGCTATAGTGGTGGGTGGAGGTACGGACAGGAGATTCTGTGGCGGATGGCGAGACTCGAAGACGGTTTGTTGCCTCACGGATGCCAGGGTTAAATATGTGTATGGCCGACTTCAGAACACCCTCGAGAGGGAAGGTGAACATCTTAACATGGTTGTGCATGTGGCCACAAACGACACGGGGAAGAAGAGGAAAATGGTTCTGCAACGTGAGTTGAGAGAGTTAGGAAAAACGCAGAAAAGCAGGACTTCTCTGATGGTTATCTCTGCATTGCTTCCAGTACCTCGTGGTTGTCAGGGCAGGAACAGGGAAATAGGGGATCTGAATGTGTGGCTGGGGGGAGGGGTGGAGGGAGCTGGGATTTAGATGTATAGATCACTGGAATCTGATCTGGAGTAGGATCGAGGGACGGGTTACAACGTACATAAGAGACGGTTTACAATTTAACCGAAAAGGGACCAACATTCTGGCAGGCAAGTGTACTAGTGCTGCAGGGGTGGGTTTAAACTAAATAGCGGGGGGGGGGGGGGGGTTGACAAATTGGCAGTATAAGATGGAGTTAAAGGGGAATAGAGTACAGGAAAAGTTACAAAAGGCACCCGATAAATGGGACGGAGAGTACAAGAAAGGATAACAGAGTAAGGGCAGATGAAATATAACCGGTGCGGGAGGGGAGGTGAGTACCGAATTAAAAGTGTATGAATATATGAATACATGAAGTATAAGAAATAAAGTGGATGAACTTGAGGCTCAATTGGAAATTGGTATGTAAGATGGGAATTACAGAGACATGGCTGCAAACGGAACGGGGCTGGGAACTGAATATTCACGGCTATTCTCCCCATCGATGAGGCAGACAGGTGGGCAGAGGGAGTGGGGTGGCTCTGTTGGTAAATAATGAAATTCAGTCCATTGCGAGGAGTGGCATGGAGTCAGAAGATGTAGAGTCATTGTGTATAGATTTGAGAAATTGTAAGGGGGGAATGACCCTAATGGGAGTTATCTACAGGCCCACAAACAGTAGTTTGCGGATAGGGAGCAAGTTGCATCGGGAGTTAAAATTAGCATGTAACAAAGGTTATGACACGGTGGTTATGCGAGATTTCAACATGCAGACAGACTTGAAAATAATGTTGCTTATGGGAGTCCATGGAGTGCCTCTGTGATTGATTCTAAGAGCAGCTTGTAATGGAACCTATCAGGGAGATGCAATTCTGGAATAAGTGTTGAACAAACGGGACGATGGATGCATAAGGGAGGATCCAAGTTAGCATGTATTTTTGAAGGTGAAATCATAATTGATATATCTCCTGGACTTTATGAGGTATAAACAAGTAAAATGGACAAGGGGAGCCAAAGGATGTAGTGTATCGGAACTTTCAGAAAGCCTTTGATAACACATGACATTGGAGGTCAGGTAGTCGCATTGACAGAAAATAGTAAGATTAAACGATCAAACTTCAATCAGTTTGAAGTTTGATCTTTATTTGATGAGGAGTTACGATGAGGGATAACGTGAAGAAGGCCGTCACCACGCATGCGCATCAATCTTCAAAGCAGCGGTGTGAAATCACAGAGAAGAGTTGGTGAACTAAAATAGTAAGATTTTGACTAGACCTGACAGAAAGATCTTTATGTAACGAGAGGGTCGGGAGCGGAGGGCACGTAATCGGTCATCGTAAATCCTCATAAAATAAAGATCAAACGTAAAACCGATAAGCTCTCGTTTAATCTTACTGTTTTTCTTCGGAGCCACATGAGTGACTACGTGAAGATTTTGATGTTCTGTGATTTCATGCCGAGGAACGAGTCCACACGTCACAACTGCATCAATTGACCAGGATGTGTGAGAAAAAATAATGCATTCAAACATGACATGGTTAAACATTACTGATGCTTTAAAAACACTGACAAATAACAGTAACCCCTCTCACCCAGGGGGAAACTGTGAAACAGAACTTAAAACAGAATCAGCAAAAAACTCCATCTGCCACCTTTCAGCCCATTTTTCCAAATGGCCTAAATCACTCTGTAGACTTTTTTGTTGCAACCATTGTAAAAGCCAACACAAACAAATGTGCAAATACTTTACAACCAAAACATTTCCTGTAAACATTTTTAACAGCCAACAGAAACAAATTTGCAAACTCTTTACAACCAAAACATTTCCTGAAAAAAAACCAGACACACACATGCACTCACACAATCACAGCCAACACAAAAATGCCAAGTAACTTCAGAACGTGGTAAACCTACAGAGTGTAAACGGAACGATTCAAAAGTTTAAAGCCTCCTGTAGAGGCTGCTGCTGAAACAAAAACATGCTTGAAATAACGTCCAACAAACACACATACCATAGACAGAGCAGTCAGCTCTCTTGAAGTATTCAGCAGCACCTGCACTCTGTATCTTCTGCAATCAGCGCCATCTTGCCACGAACCGGAAATGACGCAATCCGCGCCATATTGGCACTAACCGGAAATGACGTAATCGACGCCATCTTGCAACCAAGTCAAAATCACAGAATGAGCGCCAATTTTAAAATTAAACAAAGTTCTCATCTAAAAAAATGTTTATTCATGCTTTATCCATCTGACAACTGTAGCAACCTTTTTAAAAGCCAACACAAACAAATTTGCAAATACTTTACAACCAAAACATTTTCCGTACACATTTTAAACAGCCAACAGAAACAAATTTGCAAATACTTTACAACCAAATCATTTCCTGTAAACATTTTTATCAGCGAACAGAAACAAATTTGCAAACACTTTACAACCAAAACATTTTCTATATACATTTTTTAACAATGAACAGAAACAAATTTGCAAACACTTTACTACCAAAACATGTCCTGTAAACATAAACCTGGAGTATTGCGTGCAGTTTTGGTCTCCAAATCTGAGGAAGGACATTATTGCCATAGAGGGAGTGCAGAGAAGGTTCACCAGACTGATTCCTGGGATGTCAGGACTGTCTTATGAAGAAAGACTGGATAGACTTGGTTTATACTCTCTAGACTTTAGGAGATTGAGAGGGGATCTTATAGAAACTTACAAAATTCTTAAGGGGTTGGACAGGCTAGATGCAGGAAGATTGTTCCCGATGTTGGGGAAGTCCAGGACAAGTGGTCACAGCTTAAGGATAAGGGGGATCTCGTTTAAAACCGAGATGAGAAGAACGTTTTTCACACAGAGAGTGGTGAATCTCTGGAACTCTCTGCCACAGAGGGTAGTTGAAGCCAGTTCATTGGCTATATTTAAGAGGGAGTTAGATGTGGCCCTTGTGGCCAAGGGGATCAGAGAGTATGGAGAGAAGGCAGGTACGGGATACTGAGTACGGGATACTGAGTACGGGATACTGGATGATCAGCCATGATCATATTGAATGGCGGTGCAGGCTCGAAGGGCCGAATGGCCACTCCTGCACCTAATTTCTATGTTTCTATGTTTCTATGTTTCTACAGCCAACAGAAACAAATTTGCAAACTCCTTACAACAAATACATTCAGTGTTATCCACAGCTCAGAGAGCCGTAACCCTCTGCCTTCCTAGGTCTGAGTGAGGCACGACACTTCCGGGTTTTATAGTCCCTCCGCCTGCCGCCAGCGGGGCAGCAGAGAAAATGGGGAATTTTGTAAAAACAATAGTATCTCTCTCATTTTTTCATCGACGGGAAAAATACTCTGCTCCCGGAAGGCGAAGGGGATGAGCGAGGTGGCCAAAAATGATGTCCGTAGGTGGCGGCATTCTCTCGAAAATCGCACACGGGGGCTAAAAGCGGTCAAGATCAGACTTTGAGTAACATAGATAAAAAGGAGTGGGGAGAGTCTTTTAGGTGGGAGGTTAGTTTATTATTGTAAGGTATTATTGCAAAGTGGAGGGGTGGGGGGGAGAGTTAGGGGACATGTTTAGTTTTCAGTTTAACAGTTTAGTTTAGAAAGAGAAGGGGTGTCGGGGCCGGAGGGGAGGAGGTTCCAGCCCTTTTGTCAAACTCATCTCTTCCCTCAGCCTACAGCGCGGAAACAGCCCATTCGGCCCAACTTGCCCACCCGGCTTCGATCGTGACCATGTCTGCCGGGACTGACGCATGGAAGATCCGGCGGTGAATGTTAGGAGCTGAAGCCCGCAGCGGAGAGACGGCGGCCGCTTATGCGAGGCGCTCAGTGCGCGCATTTATTAATGAGCCGAAACACTGAGGTGAGCGGATATTTCACCGCGCTCATCACCTGCTCCCTGAACTTGGACTGGGTCACCGCGTAAATAAATGTGTTCGTGCAGCAGCTGAGACTCTTCAGCAAATACCCGAAGTTGTTAACGATCCAATCAGAATCATTCCAATCATTTCCAATTCCTGTGATCTGATAATAGACGAAAAATACAACAAACGTCAGCCACAGGAGGATGAAGCTGCCGGATATGGCAAAGAGTAAAACCACAGACTTCCTCCTGCTCTCCATCTCTGGGTCACTGCGGTTCTCCCCCTTGCTCTGTCCCCTCAGCCCCTTACGGACCCGACTGGCAACTAAAATGTGCCGGACTGTCAGACCGTTGAGCAGCAGGATTACAGCGAAAGGGAGGAACGGAGTTGAAATCGCGTCAAGCCAGTCAAATGCCACCCACCCGGGGTCAGTGTAATAAATGTCCACCATGGCACACCCCCACGGGACATTGTCGATGATATATCTGGGTTCCCGTGTGAAGTAGCGGGGAACGTTTTTCAGACAGAACAGAACGCCGGCTGTTGCCAGAACCGCAGCCGCAGTTTTCCCGCTGCAATATTGTGTTTTCAGTTTCTGGCAACGAATGGTGACAAACCGGTCAAAGGTGAAAGTGACGGTGAACCAGACAGAACAGTCTGCAGCTGCGGTCTGCAGTACAACGTTAACACTGCACACAGGGGTGATGGACAGGAAACTCCAATAAAAGTAATGATATTTGATCTGATAGAAATGACCTCGGTGATAATGACCAGTAGATCGGCCGCTGCCATGGCCACCAGGTAGCGAGTGGTGCAGGTGGAGAGGCCGCACTTTCCCCGGGACAGGATCACAATCGCCACTAAATTCACTGCGGGAAGAGAAGGGAACGGACACATGACATTATTGAACACGTTCTCAGGGGCGGAGCTGAAGGTAAGGAGTGTTGGAGTCGGTGCGCGGCTGCATGTTTAATAATATCAGACTCCGCTCCGGATGTGCCCGACCTGCGCGGGGGAAGAGTGGCGGCTGTCCCGATGGATGCGCTCCTTCTGCCGCTTACACCATGTTGCTCGCGTTCAGAGCAACAATACTCCAGCATTTGATTCAGAGCGCTCAGTCACCTTCCACAATTATTCACATCGCACAAATAGACAATTTCGGCGGTTTTTAACCGGTAAGAAAGTATACGTTTCGTGTGTTAACTGTGTATGCCGGAGGCTGCCATGTCCTCAGGAGGATTGAGCTGCTCCGTGCGTCATGCCGTTTAACCCGATGACCTTACGTAGCAATGTTACAAAATTTTGAGATTTAAAAAATCAAGTCTGCAATTTATCCCATCAGATAAAGCATAACAATAAGTTTAATTTGACACCAAATTCACTTTCATATCTCAAGTATTAGAAAAGTTATGACCATTTTCATACTCGGAAATTAGCATCTTGTTCCCTATTGATTTTCAATGGACATTACAAAAAAGCTGTGATCTTGGATAATCAAAGGCCCATTTCTTAAGGAAAGATTAACATTTTTAAATAGCCTAAGTGTCCAAAGATTATTCACAAATAATTCACAATATAACATGATTTTTATATCTAATTTACATTAATTTATAGGCCAAATGGAAGGAATTTAGTGTTCAATTGCTGTAAATAAATGCCCATTTAAATCGGCTTTCTAGTGGGTTCATGTGAACGCGCTGGTTTAGAACGTTGACATCGCGCTGGATTAGTGCCCTCAAATGCCGAGAAAAATACTGCGGGATATAAAAAGCCCAAAATGAACTACTCGCTATAGATAACTTGATATTCAGGGCTATATATATGCCCCATTTAATGTAAAAATAAGGTACATACCTTTAATTGTTTGCTTTATAAAACCCTGGGGCTGCGAGAGGTTGCGGAATGAGACAGTAATTTTAAAACTATTAGAACTATATTATCGAGGCCTATAAAACTAATAATACCTTTTGCGACCGGGTCTTGCAGCGATGTTTCGTTAATGATTTACTAGGCTGAACATGTGCGATTAGTACAGCCTAGTAAAAATCGCGTTTTAAACCCGCCCCCTCCAAACAGCGCCAAAATCGCCGACCTGGCTGAGGGCAGATTCCCAATGACGATTCAGGTAGGTTTTGTAACATACCTACCTTACGTGCAACTCCTCTATTGTTAAACCTGCTCACCGTCTCTGATGGGGCCGGTTTCACAGACAACCGTTACCGGCCGCATTTAACCAGGGCTCTGAGAACTCGGCATCTGAATGGGACGAGGGGGTTTCCAGAGGGAAAGCAGGGACAACTTACAGCCCGTCAGCAAAGTGGCTCAGTTAAGGGATTCATTCCAGAGTGAGTTCAGTTCGGTAATCAACACTCGCCGGTAGACCCGCTGGTTCAGGAGATCGATCCAATTATTGATCATCAGGCAGCGGAATCCGACTGTGACAGACTCGTCAGTGAGACGTGTACACAGGAGCGGGTGTTCACTCTGATCAACAACTCAATGTAAACCCCTCCCAGTCACACCGTCCCGGAGAGCTGCCTGTCCCAAGCACTGGGACAACTCTGGGCAAGGTCCCACTGAAGGCAAGAACAACATTCCAGTGGGTCCCGGCAGTGAGAGAAAAGGAGAGTTAGTTCCGGCTATCTGAAAATAAGAATAATCAATGGTTCAATTGTCCTTTATTGTCACGTGTACCGAGTACAGGGACATTTGTTTTACCATACAGTCATACAAAAAACCCAACAATATTCATAACCACATAAAGATTAAACATAGCCTTAAACAGCCACCACCATAGCGGCGTGTGAGAATCCACAGGGCAACAGCATAAGTGGAGACCCACAGCCATCAGTTCAATGTCCGGGCCACACACACGCTCCTTCACCGTGATGTGACCAGCGTTATCCCGACCGCTGTCAAACTCTCTGCAGTCCCTGTCCGCCCGAACAATCAGAAAGCCGACCACACTCGCACCAGACTCCCTGGTGATGTCCTGGCGCGATGATCCCACAAACAGCGACATCACTGCACTCACTGCACTCCTTCCGTCCTCACCAGCGCAGGCAGCATGTCCATCTTAATTCCCCGCGACCTCACATTCCCCCACTGTGATGGAAGGCAAATAACGTCTACATTATTTCCTCCTTCTCTCCCGCGTTCGGGGCAAACGGAACTTCCGCAGACCGGGCGATCGAAGCTCCCGCAGTGGGCGATCGGGGTGGTCGAGGCTCCTGCTGTTGGAGCTCCCGATGTCGATCCCTTAAAAGGGAACGCCAGCTCCACGAGGCCGCAGCATGGATGGAGATACGATACGTTTAAAACTCGCATATCCGTCGAGGGAAGAGGTATAACGTTTCCCCAAACCCCTCCTCCACCCCCACATAATACAAAATGTAAAGGTACATTAAAACACACGAGTAAAAACAGATTAAAAACAATAAAATAAGATAGGACGTGACAGGGTTCTTGCGATGCTTGCACTTACGGCGCCACCCAGTGAATCATAGCGTTATATCAAAAATATTTTACTAAGAGGTCTGATATAGTTGACATATTCTTCAACAGTTGGGAAGCTTGTAACATGATCAGAATCAGGTCAACACCAGTCAACACACAAAGTTATAATACTTGAATTGTTCTGCTCACTTACCAGGGACTCCAACGGCAGCAATGACCACGTACAAGCATTTCTCCACGTCGAAATATTCCCAAAGCATTTGCCCCATATTTTCTGCCCCGCGTCGTGTCAACGTAAGCGAGCGGTAATCTCGGAATGAAATGCTGGGGCAGAACTTTCCCTGAAACTTTATGTCATTTTCCGTCTCCACGGGGACAGTGACGATTCATCAGAATTTAAAAAATAGAATTTCGAAATCATTCCCAAACAGATGACATCAGTCAAATGCAACCTCGGAGATTGAGACAGGTTTTGATTTATTCAGGGAATTCATTGAGAAACTGCTCAGGGTATGAAGAATTGTGGCGACACTGACGGTTGGAAATTGGGAGCGGCAATGTGCCAGAAAAGTGGATATTGTTTCAAACTACATCAGATCCAACTCTTCGCCCCATAGACCATAGACCAGAGACAATATGTGCAGTATTAGGCCATTCGGCCCATTGAAACAGCACGGCCATTCAATGTGATCATGGCTGATCATCCACAATCAGTTGATGCCTTCTCCCCATATCTCCTGGCTCAGCTATCTTTAAGATCCCTATCATGTTCTTTCTTGAAAGTATCCGGAGAACCGACCTCCAACTGAGGCCGATCTTCCACAGACTCTCTACTCTTGTGTGAGAGTCTGTGGAAAGTCTTTCCTCGTTTCCCTTCTAAATGCCTTTCCACTGATTCTTAACCGATGACACCTGGTTCTGAACTCCCCCAACATCGGTATCATGTTTCCCTCTTCTAGCGTGTCAAACCCGTAAAATAATCTTATATGTTTCTATAAGATGCTCTCTCATCCTTCTAAACTACAGAGCCCAGCCGCTCCATTCTCAGCTTATGACAGTAGCGCCATCTCCGGAAATAACCTTGTAAACCTACGGTGCACTACCTCAATAGAAAGAATGTCCTTCTTCAAATTAAGGGTCCAAAACTGCACACAATACTCCAGGTGTGGTCTCATTAGGGCCCTATACAACTGCAGAATGACCGCTTTGCTCCTATATTCGATACCTCTTGTTATAAAGGCCAACATGCCATTCGCTTTCTTCACTGCCGGATTATCTGCATGCTTACTTTTATTGACTGATGAACAAGGACCTCAAATCCCGTTGTACTTGCCCTTTTCTCAACGAGATCTTTTAAATAATATTCACCATTCCTGTTTTTGCTACCAAAACCTCATATGTACCCACATTAAACTGCACCTGCCATGCATCTGCCCACTCACCCAACCTGTTCAAGTTACCATGCATTCTCATAACATCCTCCTCACAGTTCTAACTGCCACCCAAATTAGTGTCATCTGCAAATTTGGTAATGTTACTTTGAATCCCTTTATCTAAGCAATTGATATCTATATAATTAAAATCGTCATCTTGACCACTCCCTGTTTTTGCTTTGTTTTGATTTACGTAAAAACGCTACCACGCACGGCTGTGATTTTTGTCCATACAACAAAGAGAAGCAGGAGAACCACAGATTGGCTCTAGCCCAGGTGGGAGGAGAGTTAGAAGTGAGTCAGAAGGGGAAAATAGTTGTAAAAGCGAGGCAAAGCACAGGCAGACGTTTCTCAGAGCTCCCGTGGATATGGAAGCAACAGCAACAAAGAGAAGCAGGATAAAACACTAGAAGAGGCGGGATGGCCTGTTTCCGTGTTGTAATTGTTATATGGTTATATGGTTATATGGTTATAGGAACTGGGAGTAGGGGACAGGGTGGGAAGACGTGTAGTCCAGATAGCCATGTGAGTCAGTTGGTTTGTAGTGTATGTCGGTCAGAAGTCTGTCCCCTGCGATGGAGATGGTGAGGTCAAGGAATGGTAGGGAAGTGTCGGAAAAGGTCCAGGTGTATTGGAGTGCCGGATGGAAGTTGGTGGTGAAGTGGATGAAAGCAATCAGTTGTGTGTGGGTGCAGGAGGTGGCCCCAAAGCAGTCGTCAATGTAACGGAGGTAGAGGTCGAGGATGGGGCCCTGGTACGTATTAAACAAGGATTGTTCAACGTACCCGACAAAGATGCAGGCGTAGCTGGGGCCCATGCGCGTGCCCATAGCTACGCCTTTTGTTTGGAGGAAATGGGAGGAGTCAAACTTAAAGTTGTCGAGGGTAAGGACCAGCTGCGCTAGGCGGAGGAGCGTGTCAGTGGTGGGGGTATAGGTTGCTCCTCTGATCGAGGAAGAACCGGAGGGCTTTGAGGCCATCCTGGTGGGGAATGGAGGTGTAGTGTGACTGGACATCAATGGTGAATATGAGGGGGTGAGGGCCTAGAGAGTGGAATGCGCGGAGGCGGCGGAGAGTGTCTGAGGTGTCTAGAACATAGGTGGGAAGGGATTTGACCAAGGGGGATAGTATGGAGTCAAGGTATGTGGAGATGAGTTCGGTGGGGCACGAACAAGCAGAGACAATGGGTCTGCCGGGAGAGCCGCGTTTGTGGATTTTGGGGAGAAGTTAAAATCGGGCCGTGCGGGGCTGGAGAACGTGAGGTTGGAAGCTTGGTCGGGCAAGGCGTGGGAATTGATGAAGTCGGTGTTAGTGCTGTAAAATCGCGATTTTTCGCGTTAAAGTCGGGTCTGGAGTTCGGGACCAATTCAAAAACACCGGAGCCCCGGGACGTCGCGCTGATGACGTCATCAGTAAGCGCTGCAATTTAAAACGGAGGGAAAAAGTATTTAAATGAAAACAATGTCTCCAACTCAGAGCCCTCAGAGAACAATCTCAAAACTGCTGAAAACACAGAAAACTGAAGAACAGACCTCTGAAGTGGATTCTGGAAATAGCTACAAGGGCCAAGACTGAGTTGGCTACTAAAGAGAAAAATGAAATGGAGGAGATAAAGAACTCAGTAAGAGAACTGAGAAAAGATATTGAGGCTGGAAACTCAAAAATGATGGAAAATATTAATGTTAAATTGATGGAAAATATGTCGAACATTAATGCTGGTAATCAAAAAATTATTGACTGCATTGGCATTATACAAAAACGAATTGAGGATGTGCATGAAGAGCTAATGGGGATAATTAATAAAGGGGAAGAAGAATCTAAGAAGAAGTTTGAGGCTGTGCATGTAATTGTTTCTTCACAATTAACTGCAATGAAAGTCATGGAAACACTTGTTGATCAAATGGCTGATGATATGCAGGGAATGAAGCTAGAACTAGACAGCCTCAAGAGTCAACTGGTAAAATGTCTCAGATAAATGTCTTGATCTCGAAGCTCGCTCAAGGCGCCAAAATCTACGAATACTGGGAGTAACTGAAGGAGCAGGGGCAAATAACGCCCGTGAGTTCACTGCCAACTTAATCAAAAAGGTACTCAATTTACCTGCGGAACCGGAAATTGAAGTGGCACATCGAATACCTAGATTTAAGCCAAGGTCACAAGCAGATCCTGTCAGCCACAACAGATCATAGTCAAACTTCGGGACATTTCAACACTTGAAGAGCTGACGCAAAAAATCAAATAAGGAGTGAAAATGACCTTTGGAAACGACACTATCAAACTCCTCCGGGATCATTCCTATGAGATCGTGCAAAAGAGAAGAAAGTTCGCACAGACAAGACAGATTCTCCATGGAGTTAAAGATGTTAGATGTGGCGTTTTTTATTCGGCCAGGATGCGCATTAATTTCAAGGGAAAAGAGAAAACTTTCACTAATTCGGACGCATCTTATAAATATGCCCAAGAGATTGTGGCAGAAACAGAAGATTAATCATGGCAGCGGGACGAAATGGACAATTTATTTCCTTTTATTACTTCATAGAGAACACCCGAAGATAAGGAGAAATACTATTCTCTAAAAGTTTGAAATTGAAGATCATTTCTACGTGCGCCAGTCTAGACACCTTATCTCCTTGGACGCTTTGGAATTCAACTCAAGGACATTCTTTGTTCGAAATGAAGGAAATACTGATAAGCAACGCAGAGACGAACAGCAGAGCCAAATTTGGAAAACATCACAAGGACAAATGGCGGTTTAAGATCTTAAAACAGCTTTACAAAATATAGAGAATTAACAATAATTAACAATACTAATATAGAAATATAAATGGAAACTAACCTGAACTATATAATGGGCAAAATGTAATAATGTGCTAAAAGACTGACTAGCGCGTATATAGAGATAACACATTTTAGAATTAAAGTAGATAATACTGAAAGTTTAAGTGTTACCGTAGTTTGTGTGGGAAGGGAGAAGACTCAGGCACCTGGCATAATTCCAGAAGCCGGTTTCAGATTCAGATTCAGATTCAGATTCAATTTTAATTGTCATTGTCAGTGTACAGTACAGAGACAACGAAATGCATTTAGCATCTCCCTTGAAGAGCGACATAGCAAACGATTTGAATAAAAAATAATAAGTGTCCGGGGGGGGGGGGGGGGGGGGGGGGTGGGGGGTGATTGGCAGTCACCGATGTACGTTGTTGAGTAGAGTGACAGCCGCCGGAAAGAAGCTGTTCCTCGACCTGCTGGTTCGGCAACGGAGAGACCTGTAGCGCCTCCCGGATGGTAGGAGGGTAAACAGTCCATGGTTGGGGTGAGAGCAGTCCTTGGCGATGCTGAGCGCCCTCCGCAGACAGCGCTTGCTTTGGACAGACTCAATGGAGGGGAGCGTGGAACCGGTGATGCGTTGGGCAATTTTCACCACCCTCTGCAATGCCTTCCGGTCGGAGACAGAGCAGTTGCCATACCATACTGTGATGCAGTTGGTAAGGATGCTCTCGATGGTGCAGCGGTAGAAGTTCACCAGGATCTGAGGAGACAGATTGACCTTCTTCAGTCTCCTCAGGAAGAAGAGACGCTGATGAGCCTTCTTGATCAGAGTAGAGGTATTGTGGGTCCAAGAGAGGTCATCGGAGATGTTGACTCCCAGGAACCTGAAGCTAGAAACACGTTCCACCTCCGTCCCGTTAATGTGGATGGGGTGTGCGTGCCGCCTCTGGACTTCCTGAAGTCACAATGAGCTCCTTGGTCTTCTTGGAGTTAAGGGCCAGGTTGTTGTCAGCGCACCATGCTGCTAAGTGCTGGACCTCCTCCCTGTAGGCCAGCTCATCGTTGTTGCTGATGAGGCCAATCACCATTGTATCATCTGCATACTTGATGATGGTGTTAGAACCATGTACAGGTGTGCAGTCATAGGTGAAGAGGGAGTAGAGGAGGGGGCTCAGCACACAGCCCTGAGGAACGCCGGTGTTCAGGGTGAGGGTGAAGAGGTGTGCTTGTCTAACCTCACAGACTGGGGTCTGTTGGTTAGAAAGTCCAGTATCCAGTTGCAGAGGGAGGGGTCGATGCCCAGGTTACCGAGTTTGGTGATCAGTTTGATGGAATAATGATGTTGAATGCTGAGCTGTAATCGATGAACAGCATTCTTACGTAAGTGTCTCTGTTGTCGAGGTGGGAGAGGGCGGAGTGAAGTGCCGTTGAGATGGCATCCTCCGTACTCCTGTTCTTGCGGTAGGCAAACTGATAGGGATCCAGTGTGGGGGTTTCAGGTTAACCCTTACAGCTAACAGCTTGCTATTATCAAAAGTATAACCAATTATATATAATTAGTAGATGAAAGTGTTAGATAAATAAATTTCACAGTAGCTGAACACAGATCTGATAAGTCTGAATGAAATATATATATATACTGGACTAAGTGGGACCCGTTGGGTCCCGGCCTCCCACGGAGGGCTGGATACCCAACACAATATTCACCTCTGCAGCAATTCCAATATTGCTGGCCAGTGGGAAGGGGGTTTCTCTTGCGCTAGTATGAGTGTTGTGGGCCGAAGGCATTGATTTCCAGAGGGCTAGTATGGAGTTTGTGGGCCGAAGGTACTGATTTCCAGAGGGCTAGTATGGAGTTTGTGGGCCGAATGGATTTTTGGGCTGGCAGCTCAGTCACTGAGGCCTGGCAGTCCAATCACTCGGACCTGGCAGGCTGGCGGCTGAGAAAATGCCAGAAATTGTGCCCAAAACAAGTGACAGACAGTAAGAGAGAGAAGGGGGAGAGGGTGGACTTAATGGATTATTGGGCTGGCAGTTAACTAACTTACGGCTCGTGGGCTGGCAGTGCAGTCACTCACGCCTGGTACGCTGGCAGTTCACTCAGTCACCCCACCTACCTTCACCCCCCCCCCCCACTCTGCTCCTTGCCATTCCCCTCCCACCCACACATTCAGTGCATCTCCAAACAATCTCCCCCCCATGCACTCTTAGTGGCTCTCCCACAGAGCAGCCATTCCTGCCTATTCGGTTCTATTGTGATGAAGAACACACAGCATTAAAGGTGCAAAATGGGTTTATTAAAGTTTAAAATGTGAATGACTCTTAAAATATAAAAACAATCTAAATTTTAAAGATGAGATTTATTAAATTTTTACTTGTTGTGTCTTCTTGCGTCTTGTTGTGTTCTGCTGCTCACTGCCTCTTGATGACTATTTCCTGTTGATAAAAAGCGACAATTTTAATATACAGAAAGCCAGCGGATAGATTGTACGAAGGAAAATCTGAGAATTTAGCTCAGTCATCATTCAACGAAGCACGCTATTAATGACAACATTCTTGGGCGATGTTCCATCCTTCAGGAAACCTTTGACATTTCCCTTCATATTTCTGTTGAGCTAGTATGATGGGCCAAAGGTACTGGTTTCCAGAGGGCTAGTATGGAGTTTGTGGGCGGGAATGGATTTTTGGGCTGGCAGCTCAGTCACTGAGGGCTGTCAGCTTAGTCACTGAGGCCTGTACTGGCAGGGGGGCACCAAAATGCTTGGTGTTGCTGAAGACATCTGGAAGAATTCTGTCCACAACTGCAAAGCATTCTCTCCTAATCATTGGACATTCATCCCAAACAATGACTTTCACTTGCCTCGTGAAATGTGCCGTCTTAGAGTTCTTCTCGATGTTGCACATGTATCCTCGGCCACTTGGATGGGTATCTTAAATCGAGAATGTGTCGTTCTTTCACCAGGCAGAAATGTAGCTGCTATCCTAGAGGATACTACAGCAATAGCCACATCACATAACATTTCTGACATGATGTTCGAAAAGCAGCCCAAAGACAATTTCAGTTGTTAATGAACACTCAAGATTTTGTGCAAACATGTTTTTGAGGTAGGGGCTGTCAAGGTGGGGTGGGGGATGGTAAACATCGTGCAGCCAAGGAGGGGCACAGCTTCAGGTGGGGGTTCTCGTGAGCTAATGAGAAATGGGGGGGGGGGGGGGTGGGGGCTCATGCAGGGGATGAGGGCGCTTTCAGTAGGGGATGTGGGCATGTCAGTGGAGGAGAGGGGCAGTGAGCGATTTACTCATGACCTGTGGACTCACTCACTGCCTTGGGATTAACGCATGTCCTTTAGACTGACTGACTCTCACGGCTTGTGGACTGACTGATGCCCAACTTCTGGAGTCACGTCCGACTTTTGTAAACTGAAAACGGTTACATCTACACTGAGGAACAGCTCTTCCTGACAGCCATCACGATATTAAACTTAACAAATAAGCTCTGAACTACGAAATACTATTTTATTTCACACACACACACATATATATTCACACGCACTCATACATATATTCATACACACACACACATATTCACTCACACACACGTACACACACACATATTCACACACACACACACACACACACACACACACACACACACACACACACACACACACACACACACACACACACACACACACATTCACACACATTCTCATACACATATTCACAAACAGACTCATTCACGCACACACAAACCCAATGACACTAACATTCACACAAAGACCCACACACACACATACACTCATACACATGGACTCACTCACTCACACACACGCACACAGACTTAATCACACACACATATATACAGACTCATCCCCCATCTCAAGACACTGCCCTATGGGTGGTAAATGTCGTGCAGCCAATGGCAGCTTCAGGCGGGGGTTGTCGTGAAATGATGAGAAGGGGGTGGCTGTCCTCATGCAAGGGATGTGGACAGCTTCAGTAGGGGGTGCATCCTATAGCATGGCGGAGGGCAGCGTCTTGAGGTTTCAGTGGAGGAGAGGGGGCAGTGAGCGATTTACTCATGACGTGTGGACTCACTGCCTTGGGATTAACTCATGGCCTTGGACTGACTCTCACACCTTGTGGACTGACTGATTCCCGACTTCTGGAGTCATGTCCGACTTATGTAAACTGAAAACTAACATCTACATTGAGGAACAGCTTCTTCCTGACAGCCATCACACTACTAAACATAACAAATAAGCTCTGATCTACGAAATATTATATTATTTCACACACACCACACACACACACACACAGATATTCACATGCACTCACACACACATATAATCGCTCACACATATTCACTCACACACATATTCGACACACACATACATATTCACACACACACACACACACACACACACACACACACACACACCACACACACACACACACACACTCACACACACACACACACACACACATATTCACTCACACACACACACACACACACACACACACACACACACACACACACACACACACACACACACACACACACACACACACAGAGGGAGGTTTCACGGCAGTCGGGTCACGACCCATGACCCGTACTGTTGCTACGCTACACCAAATGGATTACACGCGATGTACTGCAGGTAGGCTCTTACCATTGTTTCCAACTCCATCTTCCAGGGAGATGCTAACCCCCTGTCGTTGTCTCTGTACTGCACACTGACAACGACAATTAAAGTTGAATCTGAATCTGAATCTGAACGTAACGGATCCGTTAAAACCCGCCGAAAATGTCCATTTTTTGCGCTGCAAATAATGATGGAAATCGGGATGAGCATGTGAAACATTTAGCCTACTTCAGAATTCCAAAAGTGAGGCGAAATGACAGTAGATAGAAGTGAGAGCTGAAGGGCCAACAAAGAGTGCTTAGCGAACATTGGCCGTTTGCTCACTACATTTCATCAACACTAAAGCATTATTTGTGATTTTTCTTGATTCCTTTGGCATCTAAAAATTTTAAGAAGTTATAAATCTGGCAGTATTTTTTTAAATAAATCGCCCATGGTTCTCAAGTTGGTTTTTACGTACAAAATGAAAACGCATCTGAAGAAAGATTTACAGCCAGATTTATCACTTCTGAGAATTTATAGATACAAAAGGAATCAAGAAAAAACACGAATAATGCCTTACTGTTGATGAAATGCAGTGAGCAGACACGATAATTCCAATATTTTCAATTACGATATCTGCACAGGCAATGTTTATCAAGCACTTCAGCTGCTGTTGTCCCTTCAAATCTCGCTTCTCTTTATCTTCATTTCATTTCACGTTTGGAATTCTAATGTTGGGTTCATGTCTCTCACACTTACCCAAACTTCGACGATTTTTTTCAGAGCACAAATTCAACATTTGGCGGTTTTTAACAGATAAGAAAGGACGCGTTTCTTGCATTAATAACATATACTGGAAGTGACGGATGTCTTCAGATGGTTTGAGCGGCTCCGTGCGTCAAGTGCTATTACCTTGTGAACTTACGGTGCAACCCCCTATTCACACACACACTCACGCAAACACACATATATATTCTCACACACATATATATATATTCACACTCACACACACATATATATTCACACATACACACACACATACATATATATTCACACATACATATTTACACACACACACACAAACACATATTCACACACACGCACATATATTCACGCACATATATATTCACACACACACACACATATTCACACGCACATATATATATATTCACACACATATATATTCAAACACACATATATTCGCACACACATATTCACACACACATTCACACACACACAGGCACAGGCACACACACACACATACACACTCACATATATTCACACACACACATTCACACACTCACATATATTCACATTCACACACACACACATATCTCTGTACATTTCTTGCCTGCCTGCCTGCCAGTCCATTGTGGCTTATCTCTCTCTCCGTCTCTTTCGCGCGTCTTTGTCGCTACCGGCACCATTGTCAGCAGCTTCAGCGATAGGCTGTGGCGGGGGGAGGGGGAGGGGCTTACATATTCGGCTGTAAACTGTGCAAAATGAAACACAAATCAATACTTTTTGTGCTACAATATAAATCTCCGTTTCACCAACATGTTACTTTCCGGACACAATTCCTCTTTTTATTATTCACACACACACACACACACACATTCACAGTTGCAGATTTTGCTGAAACCACAATTGCCGCTGCGGATGTAACAACAACACTTACCAGCTCTGTAGCATTATTCAACACCTCGTGCACGTCTACAGCGCCAACTTGCCTCCGACCGGAAATGACGTCATCCACGCCATCTGCCCGATCGCCGGAAATGACGTCATCGCCGCCATCTTCCAGAGCGCCGAAATGACGTCATCGCCGCCAGCTTACCGATCGCTGGAAATGCCCTCATCGCCGCCATCTTCAAACCGCCAAAATGTCCGCCAATTTTAAATTTAAACACAGTGCTGATCGAAATAAAAGAGGTTCTTGCGCGCATTACTGGCCTGAAAACGTTGCAACAAATGCATTTCAATTTACAGCACCATTTCAAACACAATAGACATCATGCTTTGGTTACCTGAAAACCAGTGCAACCAATTTAAAACGCAAGGGAAACAAATTTGCAAAACGCTTTATAACTATAACAATAACAAATGGTTTTTATTTTCAAATTTGCAAAACGCTTTACATCAATAGCAAATGGTTTATATTTTCATTTCACAGTTCAAACACAATGTAGATAGACAAATATACAAATGTTTTTTTTATTTTCAATTCACAGTTCACACACAGTATAGGTAGACAAATATACAAATGTTTTTTATTTTCAATTCACAGTTCAAACACAATATAGATAGACAAATATACAAATGGTTTATATTTTCATTTCACAGTTCAAACACAATATAGATAGACAAATATACAAATGTTTTTTTTATTTTCAATTCACAGTTCACACACAGTATAGAGAGACAAATATACAAATGTTTTTTATTTTCAATTCACAGTTCAAACACAATATAGATAGACAAATATACAAATGGTTTTTATTTTCAATTCACAGTTCAAACACAATATGGATAGACAAATATACAAATGTTTTTTTATTTTCAATTCACAGTTCAAACACAGTATAGATAGACAAATATACAAATGGTTTTTATTTTCAATTCACAGTTCAAACACAATATAGATAGACAAATATACAAATGGTTTTTATTTTCAATTCACAGTTCAAACACAATATAGAGAGACAAATATACAAATGGTTTTTATTTTCAATTCACAGTTCAAACACAATATAGATAGACAAATATACAAATGGTTTTTATTTTCAATTCACAGTTCAAACACAATATAGATAGACAAATATACAAATGTTTTTTATTTTCAATTCACAGTTCAAACACAATATAGATAGACATATACAAAAGGTTTTTATTTTCAATTCACAGTTCAAACACAATATAGATAGACAAATATACAAATGCAAATGTTTTTTATTTCAATTTACAGTTCAAACACAATATAAGTAGTAGACAAATATACAAACTCTTTCCAACAAAATGCCAAGAAACTTCAGAGCATGGTGAATAACATACACATCAATTGGGTGAAAAAGCACTCACCTGGGAGCAGAGCTGCAGCTCAGAGAGCCGTGACCCTTTCACTTCGTGGCCGGCAAGAAAGTGATTGAAGCGGGACGCTTCCCGGGTTTTATAGCCCCTCCCTCCCCTGCCGCCAGCGGGGGCAGCAGAGAAAATGGGGAATGATGTAAAAACATTAATATCTCGTTTATATTTCATCGAGGGAAAAAATCCTCAGCACACATGCGGCAGAGGGGGGCTCTGAGGGAGGTGGCCAAAAATGACGGCTGTAGGTGGCGGCGTTCTCTCGGAAATCGCAGCACAGATCGGGAAAAGCGGTCAAGAACTGAGTTTTAGTAATATAGATGAGGAGTGATAGGTTTGACCGATCCAATTTGCCTTCATCATTGTCTTAGCTTGGGGTTTCAAATGTGACTCCTGTAAGAAAATTATATCGGCATTAAGTGATTTTAATGGGTCAAGAATATTACCCCTTTTTGATTGGCTCATTAATACCCCTTATGTTCCAGCTGCAGAACGTGATACCTCCTATTTTATTTTGCGCATTGTCTTCCATTATAAATTACTTTGGTACTTGTATGTCATATGGTGCAACACAATGTCTCAGACTTCTAGATGTTGGGTGGGTACTTGCATCTACTCGATTCTGTTGGAATATCCCTTTTGGTAGTCATGACGAAAAAACAAAAAAGTTTAAAGTGAAATAAAAATAGTGATATTACAGTATCTTAAAAAAACATGATACTGCAACAGTGAAACCACCGATGATGATAGATACAATCTTATGAACTTCTGTCTATGTTAATTCACATTAAGCTCCGCTCCCTTGAACGAATATTATAGGAAGGATGAAGGGTCAGTTCGAGACCATATGGTGTATGGAAAAGCATCAAACATGTGAATCTACTTAAGTCCTCCAATAAACATGTATTTACTATATAATGAAATATATTGCATTAAACTTCACGATCATAATCCAGTGCCTTAAAATTAAAACCTGCCGGTTGGATGGGGTGAACCAAAATTACACTATTGGCTGTTGGCCGATTGCCAGTTGTTTAAGTCGCTTCCCTTCCCGCTAATTTCATTCTTAGGTTATATTAAACATAACGAGGATTTACATTCCCAAATCGGTTACACATGTTTTAGTATATTAGTATGGTATTAACACATATCAATGTATTTATGTAGTTACTGATCTACAAATTCGTTGATAAATTAAGTTAAAGATACATTTTTCCAGGATGTAACTAGTAGAGTGGATAATGGAGAACCAGTGGATGTTTTATATCTGGACTTTCAGGAGACTTTCGACAAGGCCCCACATAAGAGACTAGTATGCAAACTTAAAGCACACGGTATTTGCGGTTCGGTATTGATGTGGAT